>OY754982.1:21010335-21220335 GCA_963576475.1 Molanna angustata | reverse complement strand
TCTTAAATAAATAAATAAATATCTTGGGGGGTCTTTCGGGTAGACGGCGACCAGAAGGGATTTTATTTGCTGCTATATACACAAGACTATCACTGTCCATTCTGACTACGTGGTTCCTCCAACGTCATATTCTGGATCTTCTCCACCGAACGATGTCCTCTATTCCATATTGTTTTCCATTTTAAAAATTGCGGACACGATCTCGGAGAGTTTTTACAGTGATTGACCTTAGAACCTTCATTTCCGTTATTCATAAGGGCCCCTTTGTTCGTACAGTGTCTGTTCGCTTTTCCACAGCATACGTCGTCATGATCTATATTACTATAATTCTAATAATATTGTTTTTACCACAGAATTGAAAAAAAAATCTTTCATTGTTTACAAAAAACAATTTCTAAATAGATGGCGTTACAAAAAGGTATCTACGTTACTTCATATATGGCGATGGTAAAAACAGTTTATTTTCAAACGATCCGTTTCTCATTATAAACATATATAGAACTTTAATAATGTAACACAATAAGAAGGTATAATAGTTGAACGTTTCTCGAGCGCATTAAGTGATCACGTAAACCAACCGATGATAGGTCGTTAGTCTTGTAGGTGCTTCGAGTTCCTGGTTCTCCTATAATTTTCCAACTTCTTCTCTATTGAGATGTTAATAAAATGTCAAAAAATATGCATAGCAGCGTAAACCTGTATATTGTTAAAAAAAATAATTTGTGTACATATTTTGATTTTTGTTTTTTATCTAGCAGAACCGGTTATTTTTCACAACAGTAACAAATTAGGTCCTTCTCCCTTCCTTTATCCTTCAATTCCTTTCCCGTCACGGGAAAATGTGTTAAATATATGAATATGTAATAATTCTAAGTATATTTAAATTTATTTTTCGTTGTATTGTAGGTAGGTACATACTCTATGATTATTTAGTGTACATCAATTGTGGACGAAAGTTTTAATTGGTCTGTCTCTTTTTCATTTCATAGATTATTTTCTCTGTTTATCTTATAAGACTGTGTTTGTCCCTTAAATAAATAAATATGTATTAAGGTTTCGCGATCGCTTCATTATTCACATTTTGAGGCCGGCTCTGTTGACACGCACGGTTACCAACAAACTAAGTCCATCCAAATGTTTTCGTGGGTGTTGAATGGGCATTAAACATGTCGGATATTCTCGCACATATAATATTATACAAATTTTAAACGTTTTATTTCGTTATAATAATAATAATAATATTATTATGAATGAATGAATGAACGGCCGATGTTTTGATAGCCGTCTCGTGTGTGCGGGCGTCTGGCTAACCTCCACGTCGAAACCTGTGGGTTGGTGTAAAAATATACAAATATATTGAGAGGCTTATCAAAATTATCGATCTTTTATTATTGCCACGGTGTTGCCACATCGCCGGATATTATTAAATCCATCTTTCCGCCTCGCCCTTTAGGTATAACTACATTCGTGTACTTTCCCTTGTCTGCAATTTATTGTGATTGATTTCTTTACCTCAGTGAGGACGAGTGGGCGCTCTAAGTGCACCTCTGCTGGCTTCATACAAAGACAACGAGGAAATTATAACATAATAATATTGGAGGAGCGGATAGAAAACGAACAGAATATATGGACCTATTAACGACGGTCAAAACGGCGTAAAAGGTATAAAACCGAGTTCTATGATCTTTACCAAGACATCAACGTAGTCAAGTTCATTGAGATTAACAGAATCCCCTGGTTGGGACATACACCGTATGGATGATCTGAAGCTCCCAAAAAGGGTGTTGTCTAATGACCCAACCGGTAGAAAAATCATAGGGAGACCTAAACTACGATGGTTGGACGGCGTTGTCGGGCTATGGGGCAGCAGAACTGGAAGGTGGCAGCCAGCGATAGAGCAGTATGGAAAAGATTCTTGGAGACAGCTAGGACCCACCAATGGTTGTGACGCTGAGGATGATGATGATGAATATAAAACGAAAAAATAGAAAAAAACGTTGCGCAAACGAACAAAGTGATCATGTAATCCAGCTTATGACAGGTCATAGGTGTCTTGATATCCCGGTTCTCCCTTAATATTTAAATGTCTTAAATAAATAAATAAAATAAATTTCAACTCTGTCTCTATTGAGATATTAAAAAATTGTCTAAAAAATATCATTGACTCCCGACAAGGAAAAAATCCAATGTTTGCATATATGTATACATATATACATATATGCATACATATGTACATATATGTTTGCATATAATGCAATTACAAAAAAAAATATTTGATTTAAATACACATTGGTACAAGTAGCTAAAACAAGCCAAAAATGAAATATTATCTCTGAACCAGGAGTTCTGTCATATCAGAACTGTTCATTGTATTCGTAGTTCATGAAGTGTCAAACAACAAAGTACACAGAGGGCAAGAAGCGAAGGCTTTAAAGAGCTTTGTACTGGGTAAATCTGTTAGAGATCACGTCCCTCAGTTATGAGGAAACGACGCTGAGAGAGAGAAATAAAGAGAGAAAATAGAATCGATGCACACAATCAATTTTGGATATACATATATTTAAAGTATTCCATCCAAGAGGAGAAAATAGAAGATACAAAAATAAACTATGAATGAATGTGTCGATTAATAATGTCTATAAAATAATTCGCTGCAATATAACGTTGTTATCTACAAGTAATAAATTATGTATTTTATTTAACACACCAAGATACATGCAATATTGAATACATTTTCACACAAGATTAAGCCATTAAGTTCCTACCTATGTAGGTATTCATAATATTGCTCATATACGTGTGGGGTGATAACAACTTAAAGCTTAGCTTACATAGTATGTGAAATCATTCAAATATATCGATAAACGGACGAAAATTATTTAATTCAATGAACAATTCTCAATGCTGAATTTTCACGCATCTGTGGCTCAGTATCTGACTCCCAACACAAACGTCCCAGATTCGATTCCCGGTGAAGACACAGTTTTTCAATAAACTTTCAGTCTGGATTTGTGAGACGATAAATATAAGACGACCAATATAAGTCATCGCAGCATTCGGGCGAGGAGTTCCATATCTCAATTTAAGAGTAATTAATTTGTGATATCATGTCACCAAAAAATATACATCAGAAAATTACATAATAAATTATTAAACTGATACTATTTACGTATCCAAAACCAAATTTGCCATTCATAACGTATGTAAGTGAAACCTGGACATGGCAGAAGTCTCACGAAAGCAGAATAAATGCCGTTGAAATGAGATAGTTAAGAAAAATCTGTAATAGATACTATGTGTAACAGGGTAAGAAATGAGGACATAAGGAAACAATGTGAGATGAACAAATATGTATGTCATCGATAGAATTGAAAGTGAACACATTGAGATGGTTTGGCCACATGGGGAGAATGAACGAAGAACGCCCAATGAATAAAATATACAATTCGGACAGAAATCGAATGAGAGGTCGGGGCCGCTCATAAAGGGATGGTACGACTATGTGAACGATATTCTGAAAGACGGAAATGTTAGAAGCGTGAACAATAGACGAACATGTATGAGAATATGTATGAATGTGTACGAGGCGAGGGATGCGTGCCAGGTTAGAAAAATGTAGCGTTCGGTTCTCTCTGTCTACTCCGCGAGAGACATGGCGTGATGGTATGTATTACTATGTACATAAAGAAATCAATTATTTTTCATTGATAAATTTAAAACAAAATAATTCGTTCTTAATATTCTTTAATAACTTTTATTATGACCACACAACAAGGAATGCACAATATTATATAAAGTCATATAACAATGGGGGGGTGCGGGTAATATAAACGTGACAACATGTGGTGGAAAGTGACTTCCTAGTGATTTTATCACTATTGTTACTACGACTATATCTATACCAGCTGTTCTAAAACAATATATTATGTGTATAAGTTTCCTGAAGTTATCAAAATATTTTTTTAATTTGAAACTAAGTTGTATCAAATAACGATAACAATAATAATGCTATGAGCCTATAATAAGGAGAATGAATCCAAGGTTTCAATTTCAAAACTTACGTGCGTTGAAGTATTGTAAATAGAAAAGAAACTGCATAGTGATGTTCCAATCTTGGAGGAGTTAATATGATGGAGGCGCCCATATGCGAAATATTTGACGCCAGATTCGTTTGACATTTGGTCTACATAAGATAAAACAGAAGAAACTTAAATACACCCTTCTCAATATGACAATAATAAAATGTAACAATTGCTAGAATAAACGACCAGCGGGTTTAGACAGTAGGGATGGGAAATGACATATAATATTAATGTGAATTCCCAAAATATGTTTTTTATTATAAATACATATACATTACACAATTTCATTAACATATACATATCTGCGACAGAAGATAATAAAAATTTCATTTATTATGTAAGAAACTAAATTTACTTCAATGAAATTAGAGATTTTACTTTGAATAATTTGTAAAACTCGCCTATTAGAGTTTTTCATAAACCAAATATTATATTCTTCAATTGAAATTTGTGTTTTTTTTTGTCAATTACATTTGTACATGTGCATATTTGATAACTATACGAATATACAAGCGGCGCGTTTGTCTTTTGGTAAAATACAATAAAAAACGCTTCGCTAGTATTTTTTTATAATGAAAAAAAAATGCAAAAATTAATATGCCCAATAACTAGAAACTTGGATTTTTAGCGTTTGCGATAAACTCGATTTTATTCGCGAATTGCATATTTTTTTCGTGATTAACGCGAATTCTCAAGTTTTAGAAAAAAAAACGAAATTTAGATTTGCAATATGCAGAATTCAAAGCGTATTATTGAAAAATTAAATTAATCAATGAAATAAAATGTCTGTGGGTGAAATCGACAAAACCCACTTTCAATGTATTTAATGGTAAGTATTATTTTTTTAGATAAATGTATTTCAATAGGAAATGCTGTTTACATCGATTTCCTAACAATAATACTACTTTAACATCGATTTTGTAAAAAAATAACGCTGCTTTTAAAAATCAATAAACACGAAAAATTCAGGTCTACAAACTAAAAACACACAAAAAATAACGAAAAGTTCCGTTTGTTGCATCTTAATTAAGGGACTTACATCGTTATTTAATGTTGAGTGACAATGGAGGTTGTACAAAAGAAACAAAGATATAGGCTGAAATATATTTTATTTACAAAAAAAAAATCCGCCAGTTCTATTAGCCAATGATTCTACTGGAGTGCAACTGGATGATGAAATGCTTGGCATTGAAGACGTACCGGGCAAATTTGCTAGAAATTCCTGAAAAAAGAAAAAAAATATGATCAATTACCATTCTGTAGATGCTTTTTAGAGCGAAACGCCTCAATGGTCAAACAAATTTATTATGTGGAAAAAGTAAAAAAAAATTGAGATTTTATTTATTTTAAGTAATAATATTATTTTTCAAAATATGATCAGTTCAATCGTGGTCTACATCTATAATTTTTCCTGAAATTCGATAAATATCATAAGTCTCCAGAATGTGACAACTTGTTATTGGGTGCGTTTTAAATTAATATTTGACATAGTACCTGTTAGTTGCCCGAGAAGCAATTAGAAAAAAGAAATTATTCATTATAGTAAATTTTCGACTCAATTATAAATATGACATATTGCATTTTATTTTGTTGAAATGTACCACCATATTTCACGATAATTCGATACTTGAGAATATAAAAAGATATTTTATTAAAAAAATATTTACTTATAGGTATTTGTTTTTATGAATTTCGCAACTTACCTCAGTTTGTACTGGAGCATCAATCGATGAGAAGAAAACCGATGAAACTACGTTTTCTTTTAGTTTCAAAATATAACCACTCCTATCTATTTCGCCAGCCTTGAAATGGGAGGAACAAATACAAGAATATGGGGTTATTCTTCTGGAGATGTTTCTAACGGCACCTATCCAAAGTAAATATTGTTGCAGATCGCTAAGGAATCTGCAAAAAAAAAACCATATTAATAAATACACAATTAAAAAAAAATATATCCCATTAATTTTTTATATCTATGCTTTTTGGTCATATTTGATTATTTTTTATATCTACGGCGCTATATATCCCAGTTTATATATTTATTATGTATTATAATCTAATAAATGCATAAAGTTGTTACTCAATTAACAATGTTGTTTAGATTGGAAATTAGAGAAATGTTCTTGGAGGAATTAATAATGACCTACTAATAATATTGCCCAACCCTACTGCAACGGAACTCATAGACACACATCACATGATCAGACATGTTTGTTTTGCGTAAAATGACATTGCGAATTGCGAAAAAATGATAAAAGCTAATATGAAAAATAGGAGACGGAATGACATACTAATTAACAAATATACACGGAAAGCAATATATTTTAGGTACACAGATTAAAAAAAACAAAACTTTGAATGTATTACGGTAACAAGAAATGATCTTAGATATCTTAAATTTTTATTGACCTTAACCTAAAAAGTAGCGTCGTATTTTTGGTAAAAACAACCGAGCCAATATTATTAATCTTGGAGGAATAAAAACGATGCTATTAATATTATCTGTACTTTAATTTTTTATGTGAGTATTTCATTCTATAATTGTTATATTTAAAACTTAGAAAATCAAGGTAGTTTAAATATGGGGGAAAAAATATATTGTAATTACTTACTTGTGATATGATATTGATTTGTCAATACCGTATTTGTTTCCACAATTTATTATACAGCAATTTCGACCCATTTTGTAAGATAAGAACAGATAAGCAAGTATTTCGAAAAATAATGGCAGCTTGTAAGCAATATAGCAATAAGCAGTACACTTTACAAACTGATCAAATTTCAAGTGTCAACCATAGAAAAATGACAGCTGTTGCCAACTTAAAAATAACAATATTTTATCTTCATGTTTTTACAAATGGTTTTGGTACAACAATTAAGTTCGTGCAGGCTTCAGAAGTACATACAGATTTTGTATGAAGATTTTGTTCAAGGCAGGCCCTTGGTTCCAATATTTTTTTATGGAACGCCAGAAATTTATTAAAAAAAAAAAATATTTTTTTAAGTATTACAAAATTGATATTAGAGGAGGTAGGTATTCATGAGTAATTCTCTTACTCCATCACCTATTAATCCTCAAATAAAAAATGAGACGATATTAGAACGTAAATGAAGCAAAATTAGATATGTCAAGATGACTTGGTAAAGTGACACGCAGATTTTATTCTAGTCCAATTTTTACTAACCATTTCACTTATTTGAAGTTCCTTTTTACACTCTTTTCTTTAACTTCACATGTGTGTCAATTTTGTTAGTTAGATGTAACAATAATACTTTACTTCTCACTACCCCAAGGGGATATAGTTGGGAGTTATGAATTTGAAATGTTTAAGGTTATTGTTTATTTGCAGATTATCAACAAGTATCTACAGTCGACCACCGTAGGACAGTTGGTAAGCTGTTCGGTTCGATGCAGGCGTCCAGCGTTTGATCCCCAGCAAATATCGCTTCATTTCAATTTACTTAAATTCCTTTCTCACGCAAATATTGCTTCTCTGTGCTGGTTAATTGGAAGAAATTGCCATATGGCAATTTCTTCCAATTCGCTACTTTCGCAACTCGCTACTTTCGCAGGGTGCAAGGAAATTGTTTTTTTTTATATTAGTATTATGTTATTATATAAGTATTATGTTTAGCTGTGAGGCACCGGCGTAGAATAGTGCTTCCACTCTTTTCTATTATTGTTTTCGAGTGTCCCGTAAGAGCCGGGTAATCGATAATACAACAGGCAACAATAACATCTCACATAGTTCAGCAATGAGCTTCACCACCCATTCTGAATATAGTGCCTTTTTAGGTGAGACGAGACTGGTTTGTGGGTATACACAGATATGTTGTGCTCCCTTTTATAAGGCAATGCTCACCCGCACACCTTTCGCTGGTTACCCCACATTGTGGGATATGCCGTGATGGTATGAATGAATGAATGAAATTATGTTGAGATTTTATTCTGAATGTTTTATCACAATGTATCTGTTTGTGTGCTATGTGCTATGTACGGCGTATTTATTATACTTTATCGATTATAGACTAAAGTACTCATTCGATTCTTTTCAAATTTTGCAAATTTGTATATCTAATACTCGCTTAGACGCACTGACCAAATATCCTTGAAAAAGGATATCAGTGCTTCTCACACTATAAATTTGATATTATTTTTCAATTACTAAAAAGGCAAATCACTTTTATAAAATGGCATTGAAGAATTATCAAATTATCATAATAAAATATTTAAACTAAAAATAATTTAACAAACCCTGTCATGAAAATTTTGAAAAGTTTCCTTACAATATTTGAATACTTTGTGGTGACTTGGTAGTTAGAGTAAACTGTCGACAATAACCCACTAGTTTAATTTAATTGTTGTGTAATATGTACCTAAAAATATATTTTTTTAATGAATCAAACATTTGGTTTACTTATGATTTGAATATTAGTAAAAAATATTTTCCGCAAAATTCTTCTGTATTTTTTACTTAATAACTTCAGTTTCAGAATTATCTAATATAAATTACATTCCATTTAGTATACATCTGGGTTATGAGGAAGAAATTCGTATCTAAATAATTATTTGAAATACCTACATTCCATTGGTTATTATACATCAAGCGCATCATCTCTCGATTCTAAGAACGTGTCAAATATCTCACATTGTACAAAGAACCTAATTGAATCGCCAAATAGTCACTTGTGTGTAAATGAGACGTTCGCGCTTTCCATCCAAATGGACCGAACAAAGAGCCGAAGGAATTCCCACGGGATCTGAGACCAATCCTGTTACCTTTCGTTGGTCCTCAGCATTTATTGCCGTCATAAATTGCTGGGACAATTGACTGTGAGTGTCCAACTCACTATTTAGTGCCCGAAGATTTGGATAAAGCCGTGTCGGGATGTACTATGTCGAAGAATAAACACCTGCATTATGAAGAGTACGACTAATAAACTGATGCCGGATCTTTCAGTCGGTAAATTGAGAAAAGTTTGAGTTTTGCCGAACTAAATGCATGCTTAAGCTACCTTTTAGTTAACATTAACAGTGTTTTTTTATAAATATTCCTTGAACCGTGGATGAATCACGGTTAAATTGAACCCGGTACAAAGTCATATTCCACGTTCATCTCAAACCTTATTTATATAAATATTTGAACCCTAGTTCAGTTGATCTCGATATTGAGCTCTATTTGCGCCTTCTCTAAATCAATTACACTACTTTAGTTATTCAAAACGAACTAACCACAAAATACGCCTGATGTTATTTAATGATGTGAATGATTTAGCAACACAATAGATATTAGAAATTTGTCGGAGAAAATAACTGTCTGGAAAACATCTCGCACTCAAATCGTCTAGAAAAAACGGCTTCTAGTTCTACGTTCTTTTTTCGCTTTTGACGATCAATGTGTATAGACTTTCTCAGATTTAAAAGCGAGAGCTTTCAAAACAAAACAAAAAACCTTCCCTAAGAAACGTTATAAATCTATTCAACCTAAGACGACGTATTTTGGTACAGAGGTTGTTCAAATAGAATGTATCTTTCATTGAAAACTTTGTAACTTTATATTTAAAACTGATAAAAACAAACTCAACTCTATCAATATGTTTTAAATTTTAAGCTGAGAATTCGCGACTGAATCTGTGCGAGACACTGTCACCTCATTTATAAGGACTGTTGCTTTCATTGTTTACAAATAAACTAATTTCTCAATAGATGGCGTTACAAAAAGGTTTCTTCGCTACTTCATAGATGGCAACATTAATAATTTCTTATTTTCAGGTGAATTGTTACACATTATTCAAATATATAGAACTTTCAAAAATTACATTGATAAGGGAACTCAATAACAAGCCATAATTGGTGAATGTTGCGCAAGCACATAAAGTGATCACGTAAACCAGCCGATGACAGGTCGTAAGCCCTGTAGGTGACTTGAGTTTCTGGTTCTTCTATAATATCCCAAACTCGTCTCTATTGAGATGTTAAAAAGTTTGTCAGTAAAAATATAATTTGACTCCCGACAGGTGAAAAATCCAATGTTTGCGTATATGCAATTAAAAATATATTAAAAAAAACATGAATATATTTTTTTTCAGTAAATAAATTTGACTGTCACAGACCGACTTATTATATCTGTGATGAACGTATATAAACTTCATTGAATCGTTTTTATCTATAAAATATTTGGAATAATCAGAACTCATTAACAAGATCACGTATCTTCAATAGACGTAAGAGTGCTCAAGAATGCCATAAAAATATTCGTGTGCATTCTTGTACCAATTTGTAAGCACTGTCTATTGCGTGAATACATACTTAGAGAGTATCCAATATCATTATCTCTATTTAGCTGCTATAGATGTTAAATGATATGAGCCTGAAGATGAAGTGCACAATGCAACCGAAGAGATTTGATTTTTAATTGTGTCGAACTATTCGAGAAAACACATTACGGACCGCATTATTTTATTTGTATTAATTCAGAAATTTAGTTTTTTGTGCATTTCTTCTCAGGTATACCTCTTCAAACTAGAATTGCGCTTAATATTTTTTTGTATTCATTCTATTACGATCCTAAATTATGTATGTTTAGCTAAAAGTTAACATGACATTCATTGACTGTTATGGCCCGTTCCCACTTGTGTGTTAGGTCCAACAAAATGTCAAGTGATCTAGTGACAATACATTTTAAATGGAGCTGTTCACGCTTGTCGTTATCGTGTAAGTGTGAACTATTTAAAATGTATTGCCACTACTTACTTAACGAGTCCAGAACGATTTTGCGGCGGAAATCGCCCTGTCGGTCAATCTTATCAGGTCGTCTATGTGACAGCCTTCGACCAGTTCTGGACAGGACAGAAGATGGCACTAGATTACACGACATTTTGTCGGACCTAACACACAATAGCTAATTATTAAATAAAAATAACGCCTAAAAACAATGCCATATATTAAAAATAATTTCTATTTCACTACTTACCGCCTTACAAAGTGTTAAATCATACAATATTTCAATTTGTATCTTTTTATACTCACTGGTGACATGAATTGACTGACAGTTAAAATATCAAATAGTATTTTTGGAATGTCGGTACAGTGCCGGTATGTAACTATATATCAGCTTCTCAGAAATTTGAATAGGAAATACACATAACAGATTCATTTGACTTTATTGATAATTCTGACCAAATTTAGCCTCTCTATGATACCCATTAGCTTTATATAAATATCGTTTATTTGTAATTGATACCGTTTTATATGATTCCTGAGATGATACTTTAGGAATATTATTGAATTTCAAATATTTATCCGATTTTATGAGTTGAACTGTCGATATTTCAATTATATCTGTTAATTTTTTTTGTATACCTATAGTAAAAATAAATAAACGAGGCTGGTGTGAGGGGAAACACGCGCATGATCCGTGCCTCGTATTATAATATAATGCAAACACCCGCACAACCGTCGCTGGTTACCACACGTTGTGCGATTATGCCGTGTCGGTATTTATTAAGTTTTGATTAATTGATGTGTGATCTGCGTCCTCGGAACTGGCTCGGAAAAAATGGTAAGATATAATATTTTTATATACACGGCGCTGGCCGATTTACTAATGATATTAATAACAATTAAGCACTACAAATAATAACACTCAATTATTATTATTACCATTATACACTTCCTCAAAATAATTAGCAGATCAATGCGTAAATTGTAAATTATTTAAAAGAGCAAAATAAAATGCAACAAACGCATCATCAAGCTTTCAATTGGGAATAGTTCACCCATCCAGATACTTAACATATCAAAGGATTAGGCTCTGAAGAGGTCTCTATACTACCTAACAACCCTACTGATTCCCGAATATTAACGTTTAAAAAATCTTTAACGATTCTACATGTATTCATTATTACCGTTTTTTGCATTTTTATTATTAAGTTTTTTGATAAATCTATAATTTCTAAATTACGGATTAACGATTTTGGAATTATGATATATTAATTATTTTGAATTGTACAATTTTCTTATATTTTTATTATGTAGTTTGGTTTCAATAATAAAAAAAAATCAAAAAAAATATTTATATTTTTTTTGTATTTTTGCCTTCCATAGGGTTTCTTACGAAAAGATAATCTAATCCGAAAAATTCTAGTATTATGGGTGTCTACACAAATGAAAAATAAATGAAGCATTTTATTTACTTATATTTATTAACCTTTTTGTACATAATATAAATAAATATAATGCATACTGCTTGGCTTATTGCCATTCGGCAAGTTCTTCTCACCAACTAGAATTTATTTAGTATATTTTAGTAATTTAATGATAGAAATTAAAATTTCTACTTTTGTTTTAACACCATTTTTGAGTATTTAATTTTAACCGGTTTAAGAGCTGACTCGCTCCCTCATCCGAACAAACTTTTTCTATATTACACATTAAGTACTCAAAAGTGGTGTTTCAAAAAAGTTATAATTTTAATTTATTAGTTGAAATAAGCCACATAGTAATATCTGCAAAGTATTAAGATATTCTAGGATATTTTAGTACCTATATATTTATTTAATTTATTATTTTTAACGCATATATGAAAATTAAAATATGACATATTAATTATTGAATTATTTTTTCTTCTTTTTCTCAATAAAGTATAACACTCCATGTGCTATGCATCGAGCGAATAATACGAAAAAATATCTATACATTTCAACGAAATTTCAACGAAAAAAACATTTCAACGAAAAAGAAGCAATTTTGAATCAACCAAACATAGAATATACCTACATTAAGAGAATAAACAACTTATAAAATTAACGTACACAAAAAGTATAGATATCTTCTTCTTCTTTGGCATCGATCTTGGAGATTGGTTGGCAGCAAAGGGATGTATCTCTTCCTCCACTCCGCTCGATCTTGATATCAAGAAGTTTAAATAATTCCTTAATTTTTTTTCGATTTTGCTTCAATATACCTAGACGAGCACATACATATATCACCTTATCTTAATCGGCACGGGATTCTGAACATGTCTAACAGAAGGAAGCTGCACTTTCTTTGTCAACTACATAGTGTGATAAAGAAACGTTCTCCTTCCTATCTGTTTGACAGACTACAGTGGTCACGTGATTTGCACGTCCACTCAACGCGACAGAGAGGCCATTTACTCGTTCTCCCCAGACATCGAACCTCCGCATTCGAGGGTAGTTTTAGATATGCTTCCTCAAAGTACTGGAATGAGTTGCCGCAGAACATACGTGCGATGAACTCTTTGCAGAGTTTTAAGAAACACTGCAAGATATGGTTATTGAACCGACAAGGGTGCCAGCAGTGAAAAAAGAGAAGGAAGAAATACATTTTATTTTTATTTTATTTTTAATTACTATTAAATTTTTATAGGTAATGACATGTGGTCTGTCCTCAATGTTTTGTGTTGTCCCCAGGCTTTGCTGAAAACCAGCAGCACTCCAGGGATACCTGGTAGTGCGCAGCTGAGCAATAGCCTTTTTGTTGTCAATTGTAGTGTTTTTGTTGTTTGTATATATTTTTTTGTTTGATGTAACAATAATAACAACGGTTTATTATTATTATTCTTTAACTTATCGATTTACCTGTAGAACATATATATTTTTATTTTGTATTGCTTCTCGGGCTACTAACTATTTTACTAAATGTTTCTTTTACACGCACCCAATATCAAGTCGCTTTCGCTCAGAAGTTAGATATCGAACGGACTGAGCTACGAAGGTCGACGTATCGTTGAGCAGTTTATGTAATCACATAATGGGCTTCCAAAACTGTCACCAAATACTTATTCATTAATATCATTATTTCCAAACCGTTACCTACAGCGTATAAACAAATAGTCCGAGATATAGCAACGTTTTCGATGAATCGTTTTTTATATATTCTTTCTTATTTAATACACGTATGAAAAAGGTAAGTCTAGCACCTGGGAGAGGTAGCGTTTACACAGTACGCATCCTCTTTATAGGTGAAAATTTCAGATTTTAACATTATATCAATAAAATTTGTACGTGTATGTTATTTGTACCTATAGAATCCGTCCGTTTGTGAAATATGTACTTAATGTTACTGAAATATGTAAAAAAAAAGATGATTTTTTTTTCAGAAATCTTTCCGGGTGTGTGCTGAACAAATCACCAAGTTTTACTGTAATCAGGGGGGCAAGTCTGGTCCGACCGGCGAAATCAAAACCATAGTGATTACCTACCCATATCACATGGATATACATAATTATCATATGGTGTTCTATGACATCTAAAGATATTATAGAACTACATATGATAATATATCAATGATATGGGTAGTCACTAGGGTTTTGTTTTCGCCGGTCGGACCAGACTTGCCCCCCAGATGGATAATAGTATAAGAGCACAAAAAGGCCATACAAAGATACAAATGATACAAAAATCTGCAATTTTCACTATAGAATGGGGATGCGCACTAGTATACGAAAACCCTCCCAGGTGCCAGACATCCTTTTTTCATACCTATATTCAATAAGGAAGTAAATATAAAAAAACAGCCATTAAAAATGAAATGTTTTTTTGACGTTGCTATCTCTTAGATGAATATAGTTTTACATGTAATATACATAGCGTTTCTAGAAACAGTGCAAATAAAACTGTTTCGAATTTCTGACCATTTTAAAACATACGATTTTGTTAGTGTACCAAATGAATTCTCATAGCGAACCCCGACCATAAGAAAGCTGTGACGGATATTTGAGGATGTGTGATACCTTCCTACATAATGTTATTATCACACAAATAAATTACCATTTTAACAATCGTACAGGTGTATCAGTAAAGATTATGATAATCACATCATGCCCACCAGGATTGTATATTGAATGAGAAATATCATAATATGTAGAATTATACATCTTAACCTGACAATACCCGTGGCAAAATACAGAGAATAAATGCGAAATCGTTAGTAATATTATTGAATTTATTCCAAACATTGGGTCATTTTATTAATAACATCGGTATTGTACACAATCATTGTAATAAATATTTTTATAGTATTATCAAGTTCAATAATCTTTATTAACTTACATTTACTCCTAAGAATTATTCCCACCTGGTTGTGAAATCTGTATTTACTGTTTATTTCTTTATCTTCATGTAGATTCACATAATTTTTACACTGGTGGGTTTATTGTACAATTGGCAATTTCTTTCAACCAGCCACAGTTGATGATAATATACAATACAATGTGTACTATGGCAGTAAGTTAAGGACATGACAAAAATAAAAAAAATATATACAATAAAGATAACAAAATAACAGAAAAAACAAAAACAAGATTTAATATAATAACAGTTAATAGCAATGTTGGGAAAGCAAAAGGATAAGGAAAGGAAGAGGAGAGGAAGATGAAATCAGGTATGATTAGATAGATATTTTTGATTGAGCCTTTTATTTAATGAGATTGCCGACGTAAAATCAGGACTTATTCCATTGTTAAAATGAGGAGCTAACTCGGCATTCAATATTAAATCTATATTAAATTCTATCGTTTTTTCCAGTATTTGCCTCAGCGAATCTGGTCGGTGGTTGATATTCCTTGTGGATCCCTGTTTGGTATTTCCCAATAATGCCATCTGAATATTTCAGTAACCTACCGTATAGTATGTTTGGCAAGAGCTTATAATGCGAAGTTCAGTATGGTGATACCCCTGTAGTAGGAGCAGTTCATCGGATCTCCTTTCTTGTGCAGGGGGCAGATTATTAGGGGACAGAATCTACCTCCACGACACTCGAATAGTTCTGCGGGAAGATTGTCACGTCCAGGCGATTTTTTGTTGTGAAGACTTTTAATGGCTCCAACCACTTCTTCAAGTGTTAGCGATTGTTTAATTTCATCAGTATTATTGATGATATTGTCAGTGGTATTTTCAGGAATAATCGCTCTCATCATTTTCATGCATATTTCCATTTAGTAGGGCACCAATGACTACATAATTATATAGATATCAATCAAACAACATGATTATTTTGTTGGAACGATCGTTTCAATTAATGAAAAAAAGGTTTGTAAATATAAACACTGTCTTAATCATAATATGCACAAGTTTAATCGATTTTTTTTAATTGCATATACGCAAACATTGGATTTTTTTCCCGTCTCATTTATAAGGACTGTTGCTTTCATTGTTAACAAATAAACCAATTCCTCAATAGATGGCGTTACAAAAAGGTTTCTTCGTTACTTCATAGATGGCAATAGTAAGAATTTCTTATTTTCAGGTGAATTGTTACTATATAAAACTTTCAAATTTTTTCATACATTGATAAGGGAACTCAATTAGAAGGAATAATTGGTGAACGTTGCGCAAGCGCACGTAAACCAGCCGATGACAGGTCGTAAGCTCTGTAGATGCCTTGAGTTCTTGGTTTTCTATAATATCCCAACTTCGTCTCTATCGAGATGTTAAAAAGTTTGTCAATAAAAGTACAAATTTTGTTAATAGCTATTTATTATCAGTCATCATATTATGCTTTAAATAAGAAATACTTTTGTTTGTACAAAATCGTTGTGCACTCAACTCATGAATTCATAAAATGTTCTAACATTTTTTTTTTATTTAATTTATCTATATGCAACGCCTTTGATTGCGTTGTCAGCTCATCGAATAAACATCATAATATTCAGATATAACTTAATATTGTGTTGGCATAAGATAAAATGGAGATTGGTTTTGATTTTCATTTTGCAATTTCAGTATCTTCGTAGATATCGCTACCCACACAACTACAAACCTTTCAAAACCACTTCAACAATTATTAATTTATCAGGCTTATTAACATTACTATCAGTTTAATGTAGACCAGAATACGTTTGTAGTTACAAACTTACATAATTTATTCTTTTGAAATTTCAAGCTCTAGGTAGATACTTTCAACGTTAAATTAGCTAGACTATGGAATAAACTTGATGATACGACGCCATTGTCTTATGTTACCATGGGCTTGCCTCTACTTCTTCTGCCTTCTGGATTGGTGTTAAGAATCTTTTTGATCATCGTTCATCCGAATGACATGTCCAATGATTTCAGATTCTGCTTCGCTGTTTTTTTTGCCTATAGCACAAGCATTTCTTTGTTTAGCTTGAAGTAATCCCACGACAATTGATGTCTGTGAATATTATTTTCACCGACGCTCACTGTCATATTTTGCACTATTGTGCCGAGACCACGAGTCTAGAGGAGCTTCTAGAGCTACTCTTCGTGCCATACATTCTTTGTCTTTCTTACTAGTGTTCTGCGAAGGGGCCGTTTTCAGTCCCCATATGTGGAGCGGGTAGAGGTAAGCGTAGCTACATCCTTCTTTAAGGGACATACATAATACTAACTATTAAGGACATATTCATTCTAAAGAAATATTTTTTCATACCGGAACGATCACATGTTTTTATTTTGGTGTATTTTGTTAACAAGAATACAATAAAATCAAATACTTTCGTTTTTTTTCCTCTGAGGATTATTTTAATGAATTGTACTTATTGCCTTTATTTTTTTCCTTGGACATATGTAGATGTATGAATTGTTTTTTATTCCGATATTCCGATGATGATTTGAGGACATGGAAAGATTAAATGAAAAAAAACAACGAAATCATTAAAATTTAGAAACATATTGCTCATAACAAACATTATACATACTTACTTGCCTGTTCGAATCTACCGGCTACTCGCCCAATGTAAGCAAATCTTTATGCTTAGATTATTACACCCACCTAAATATCACAACGGATCATTATTTCAGAAACTTTACCAAATCATAATATCGTAATTTAATATTTATTAAGGTCAAATGATAATAATTATAATCTATGATAAACACATTCAATTTTTTTTCATCACTATTAATGTTTCATTAAAAAACTATCTACCTACCCAAAACATACACAGATAAGAACATATTGTTTCAAATATAATGAGAAATAATTATCTAAATTTCCAATAACAATGATTTTTTTAAATGTTTTTTGCACTTTGTATTTTGAGGTGGCAAAACTCGTATTTCTATTTTCTAAATTCTAAAATGCCGGCATAGAAATTATAGAACAAATAACTAGGCTAAGAGGTAGCAACGTCAAAAAAATAATAATTTTTTAAAAGCTGGTTTTTTTTATATTTCCATCCTTATTGAATATAATATAGGAATAGAAAGTGCAATTTTTACCTATAAAGAGGATGCGCACTGGTAAACGCAACCACTCCCAGGTGCCAGATTTACCTTTTTCATACCTATATTCGATAAGAAAGAAAATATAAAAAACAGTCATTGAAAATCGATTAATATTGAGTTTCATTTTATTTCGTCAACTTATCAAAATTGATAAGTGAATTCTTACATAAATGTTTTCATAAAATAATGTGTCATAAAAAGACTTCTAACCTACACAGCGTTCACCAATTATGACTTCTTATTGAGTTCCTTATCAATCCGATTTTTGAAAGTTCTATTTATCAAAATCTTTTTGCTTGAGAAGAAGCTGAAACACCATCGCCATCTATGAAGTGACGAAGAAACTTTTTTAGTAACGATATCTATTAAGAAATTGGTTTGTAAACAATATCGCATACATGAACAGTGGCAGAATTATTAATTTATTTTTAGGACCTGTCATAAAGAAGCAGAATTATTAATTCATTACCCCTGTAGATGCCTTAATTTCCCGGTAGGTACTATAATATTCCAACTACCTATCTATTGAGGTGCTGAAAATTTGGTCTTATTGATTCATAGAACCAACAATTTGCTAGATAGCAATAAGAATGATATTCTTATCATAAAACATCACAGTATAATAAGATTGATAGATTTGACGGTAACTTTGTGACAGTCCATGATAACAATAATAATGGTGCAAAAACTTTGCCGAATACCACTTGCTGAGTACAAATTAGCACTACTAGTTTCGAAGGGCACTCCTCCCATTAACAGTTGTATTATAAATGCTAAACTGCTAAAGTTATAATACACCTGTTGATGAGAGGAGTGCTCTCCCGAAACTAGTAGTGCTAATTTACACTGATTAAGTGGTATTTAGCAAAGTTTTTGCATCATTATTATTGTCATCAGTGTATGTATTTGTTTTGTTATTATTTTGTTCGAAGCAAAATGAAAATATATATGAATCTCAAATAATGCAAACGAATATGATACAGACAAAACGCTACAAAGAGGTGAAGCAATACAACAGGAAAGAACTGAAGAAGGGAAAAAATAAATGTTTACAATGGAAAATTTGCAACAGCTTTTGTATTTCCATGTTTTAACACGTCGTTTGCTTTGACCCGAGCCCCGCTTACATGTAGTTTTATTCTTTGAAAAACACAAACTTCATCTCGTGTACGCCGTAGATACCCTACCAATGTGTGAGGTGTCAATCCTTTAATTCAAATCAGGGTTGAAGTGACAGACCCCATTGTATTATTTGTGATGAGAAACATGGTTTCTTTGCATCTCCAATGAGATCATTTGAGATAAACCCTTCATTCCCAAATATCCTCCATGAAATAATAATTACACATTGTAGCTTTAATTGTAGGAACGTTGACCAGAGTCAATTTAAAATAGTCTTACTGATCAAAATATTCATATGTGTTTAATTGTATTTGATGTTAGGGATATCCATATTGACTCCTTGAGCGTAGATAATGTATGCCTACCCGCCTAGCCGTCAAAATGTTCTTAGAAAAGAAAATTACCTACAAGCAGCACGGACAGTTATCTTAGAGAGATGACTCAGTGTCCTTCACATACGGTTATAAGTTCATCTTCTAAGTTTAAACATTTAAAAAATAAATTATACTTCATATATTGGTTCGTCGCGGCTGGCGGTAAGTACAATTTACCTTCATTATTTTCTGCTTCCCTTCGAAATGTTGCCTGACTTCCATTTACCGATTTGAAACCAATCCATACAGTCCATTTGCTAGGGGTCGTCTTAGGAGGGGTCTCTCCGCCGTCCATTTGGGTCAGCGCGTCGACATTTTTGCTAGTAGCAGGGACTTCCGTGAGCGTATGGCTGCGTGTAGAGCTAGATCTTTGCAGGTCTGGCAGGAGAGGTGGGACAGGTCACCGAAGGGTCGACTGACCCACCTCTTTCTGCCCAATGTGACTGATCGCCTCAGTATGGGGCATCTTAGACTGGACCCAGCCGTTGTTCAGATGGTCACGGGTCACGGAGAGTTTAAAGCCAAGCTTTTCCAGTTTGGCCTGGCCGAGGACCCGTGGTGTGTTTGTGGTGGTGGGGCCCAGGATGTGATGCATATCCTGTGGTATTGCGAGTGTCTCAGTTTGGAGAGAGATAGGATGCTAAATGCGTTGATGAATACATCTAGACCGGTAAGCATGACGGAGTTTCTGCGTTCCCGTCAAAGCTTTGCGACTTTCCGGGAATTCGTGCATAGTTGGAAAGAGAGGTGGGAATTGCTTAGAGGAGTTGGCGTGGAGCCTTCCGAGGAGTCTTTCCTTTCCCAGTTGTGAATGTGGATCGGAGCGAAACTCAAGTGTGCTTGTGTTGTCTGTCCCTCCCTGGGACGTAGTGGTGTCCGTATGTTTGCCCTCTGACCCTGCATCTGTCTGCGCTTTGACTGTGTGTGTCTCATTTAATATATTTTGACACATCTATTCATTTCTTCTGTTTCTACGTATTTGTTGAGTTTTCTTTTGATCGGTTGTTCTTATTGTATTTCATGTCTATTTACTATTATTGGTTGTAACTCTATTTTATTGTATTCCGTTGTTGTATTTCTTTTTATAAATTGGGGTAATAAATGAAAAAAAAATAATTGTGGGGCTTTGAGGGTAAACTGATCTTGGGGTGTGTGCATCCTGGAGGTCGCCCTTCTGGTGACCGAAAGGATGCATGTGTCGTGTGACCTGCGGGCTGCTCTTGAGCAACCTAAAGGTCACCCTCACGCACCTATACGCGGCACACTTTTTAAGTGCGCCTTTTGCTGGCGTATTCAGTGGACTCGAATAGGAGACTTCATCTCCTAAAGCGAGTCTGGGTGGTGGTGGGCCAACTCTCAAAGTCCATTTGCTCCAACATTCAGTGATGTCGAGAATGAAGCAAGAGGACTGGAAAGATTTTTAAGAACTGTTTGCATGAGAAGTAGAATATGGAAGAGTGATAGATGGTCTATCAAAATTCAAAACTCATTTTAGTCGGGTCCAGACATACAGAGGAAGGTCGGGTCACGATTGAGATTGTGTCTCTCAAACCCTGTCCACCGAAGAATCTGTAGAGATTACGAGGCGGACCTCGTCAGCCAAACCGAATGAATCCGCAAATCCGCATTAATGCTGACCGCCATGTCAGAGTTAGTAATACGTTTGGTTTCTGTGCAGGCGTTCTAGGTTTAATCCCCAGCAGAGGAGAAATTTGTTCAAAATGATTTCCAATGCAATATGTGCTTCTCAGGGTTGAGAAGAATGGTTATTTGGAATTATTAAGCAAACGGCAATAAACTCTTGCTTAGGGTGCCAGCACATTATGTTTATTATAAAAAAATCATAAAAGTTGAAGAACAACTTCTCTAAATATCTAAACAATCGCACCACAGTAAGGTGTGAACATTTGACGTGAAAGAGAATGTAAACAAACTCTTGCAGGGCTTGGCTTCGAGGACTACAATCCCTTACATAGAACATATCTTTGTTATTTGACTAGCAAAACAGTACATGATTAATTAGTACAAGAAATATGAAAAATGGACACATTAATTGATTGTTTGATTGAATTGGAGAACGAATATTACAAATTTATTTCGATTAAAGAACCAAGGAGGTACCTACATTTTTCTTGTAAAAATGTAACAGTTCTGCGTTTACCACTCTCTTTAAATACAAAAACATACATACCATAACAAAAATTCCATATTTGGAGGAAATAGAGTGAACCAAATGCTACATTATTCTATCCTGTCATGTTTTTCGCTTCACTCACATACATACATCACTTCATACCTACTCACATAATATTCTGATTCCGTAAATTCCCATTAATATTATCGTGCCAACATATTTACGATCGTCCCTAACTAGATATATCATATTCCAATCTTTAAAGCCTTGCATATTTGCTTAATCCGACTTTCATTGTTTCTATGTGTTTAAACCATTTATTATCATTGTCCTCACAGTAATAATCTTTCATCTAATATTTTCAGTTCCTGTTATAAATCACCACACATTCTAAGGAACCACATACACTCGGAAAATAAATGACTATGAAACCAGGGATCTTATTCCCATTTACCTGTAATATTTTGCGATAAGTACCGCTAATCTTTACGTATCACAGAATGTTAAGTGAGAATTACGTATCAGGAGATACACAAACTAAACTTAGTATCAGGAGATGTCATTCATAACTATAAACTGTGAAACGAACGAATATGTGTACGCGTCGCGTTATGTCTTTACACAAAATTTAACACCACCTCGATATGCCGCATAAAACATTGTGAATAAATTCACCTGCCAAATGCCATACGTATTTCGCTCCAATCACAATATCGCGTTACGAACGGCGAACGGACGTTTTCTCGACATAATGCAAGTTTACGCAGGCTAGTGTCCACGGAAAACAAAATAACAATCTGCTATAAGAAACTCGTGTAGGGTATAAACTTGTGTATATTGCTGCGATAAAAGAACCGGAATAGGCCAGCTGAACTCCATTTATAATCTCTGTGTAGAAATACGAAAACAAATAAACCTCTCTCTTGGTACTGCAATAAAACTTAGAGATATATTATATTTATTTTTTACTTTTAATCATACCATTTTTACAATGAATACAATGAATAGATTACTGCTGCCCAACTAGGAAATTAAATTCTAGGGTTCGCAGTTTAAAAAAATAGTGACAATATAAGCAATTATGAACCAGGTGGTTGTTCCCGTTCCACATTAATTAGGCAAACAAACTCAGTATTCTGCACTCACAATCATTACCTCAACAAACATTATGGTCTCAAACAAAATAGATCAACCAGGTCCTAATGTCCGCCATAATACCTGTCGTAAATCCAATCTCTATGACGCGATTTTTTTTTCAGAACCATAGAAAAGAGAATAGTTAGAGAATAGTAACTACTTTATTAATACAGCAGCCCGACTGTAGAACGATCTTCCGAATTCTGTGTTTCCACCTTCGTACAACCCGGGTCTTTTTAAAATCCGAATTAATAAACTCTTTTCTAGATTGCAAACCCCTCCCAACGCTACGTAGTGCGCTTCTTCGGAAGAGTAAAATGGACCCAAATCCTAATAGCTGGTGTCCCCTACGTGAACATGTCAAAAAAAAATAACTACGTTGGTTAAGTTAATATGAATCTCATGCTTCCCAAATAAAAAAAAAAACTAACATAAAAATATAGCATTTCATTTAATATCCTTGAATATGACAGAATGGTTCTTTGTGAGTCCCTATTTCTTTGCCGACAAGATTGGCACAGGTGTAAATTTTGTTCTCTCGTTACAGCAGCCGAAGTTGTATATACCTACATATAATATCCGTGATTCGATTCAGGATAATCCCTATCTGATCCTGTTGACTATCATCCAACACAAAAACCAATGCTCTTTATATGAAACAAAATATTTTTCGATCAAACACTTGGTTACGTCGTTTTACTAATTGGTCGTATTTTTGACGTATGCCAGTGAAACATGGACGTGGCAAAAGACGCATGAAAGTAGAATAAATGCTATGGAAATAAGATCACTAAGAAGACTATGTAATACAATCAAAAATGAATAATGAGTACCTACATAAGGAGAGAATGCATGATAAAGAAGAATATTATAAGTAAAATGAAAGTCGATGCCTTGAGGTGGTTTGAACATATTGAATGAATGAATGATGAACAAAAAATATACATGGTGTACGAGATTGAGCAGGGGCCGCTCCAAAAAGGGATGGTATGACCATGCGAATGATATTCTGGAAGACGAAAACTTAAGAAGCGTGAACAATAGACAAACATGTATGAGACGATGCATGATGTTGAGGAGGCGATGAATGTGTGCCAAGATAGTAAAATGTGGCGACCGGTTCACTCTGCCTACCCCGTGAGGGACATAGCGTGATGGTTGGTATGTATTTATATGCACCCCTGTGCGGGGTCCTGGGTTCGATTCCCAGCAGTGGAGAAATTTATTTAAATTCATTTTTCACGCATATATTGCTTCTCTGGGCTGGAAACACTGGTTAGTTGGAAGAAATTGCCATATGGCAATAAACTCACCATTTGCGCAGGGTGCAAGGAACTGTTTATTTATTATTTTTGTGTGTCTTTGGCACTTTAAGTACAGTGTCTGCAAGGTTTTACAGCTCTCGGACTCTTTTATGTTCTTTCAAACATTTGTTAGTCCCCAACTCACTTTTGTTAGTAGCAAGGTTCTTTTGTTAGTCTCCATAAGTAGAACGTTTGGTGGTGAGGAAAAAATTCTTTCTTTCTTTCAAAATATTATTTACAATATTTACCTGTATATGGAATTGAGCTATTTTTGGAGGATATATAAAATTAAATTCTTCACAAGATGACAATATTATTTTTTTAATAACATGCAATTTGAAAAAAATATATAACTTGACCGTTTTCTCCTTTTGGTACATTGGAGAAGCGTGGAGCTGGAAGCTATTGAGTTAAAGGAATATGCGCTATAAAAACAGATGAATAAAACAAATGACATTGCAGGTTCTTAAACGATCACATATGTCCATATAACATGCTATATGCACATTATATTCCCTGAATACTTTATAAATCTTAACAAAAATCCCGTTTTAACTAGGTTGTTTCTGATTTTTCAATATATCTATTTTTTAACAAACCCTAATTACATAAATGTCTTTTTACACGATTAAAATAAGTACGTTTAAACACGATTAAATACGTAAATAAGTACGGACGTCCTGGGTTCGATTGCCAGCAGAGGAGAAAATTGTTTAAATTCATTTCTCACGCAAATATTGCTTCTCTGGGCTGGAAACACTGGTTATTTGGAAGAAATTGCCATTTAGCAATAAACTCGCCACTTGTGCAGGGTGCAAGGAAGTGTTCATTATTTATTTATTTATAATTTAGTAATAATACAAAACCCAATAAAAAGAAAAATCATGTCGCTATTGACTAGGTTTTTGTTATTATAACAAATTGTATGATACATTTTTTAATATATTTAAATGCATTTCTTTGTGTTCTATGTAAAAGCCAATTGATAATTTCTATGTATTTTTATATTTTAAATACTTAATCAAAAATTTCGACAGTTGTTAGGACAACAACTGGATAATTTTAAAATATCGAATCAATGTAACAAAGACTTTATGTAACAAGGATTACCAATTTAGTATTACCTATTAAAAAACATTAAAAAAAACTGTGCTTACCAGTCTTCTTTAAGCCATGCCCCATCGTAGTCTTTTCAAAAGTTATATCCCTCACCGGTCTCCTTTAAATCATCATTTTGCGTTTTCGAAAGTTATTATTGATACAGTTGTTCATTTGAAATATCTACCAGCATTGGTTATGTCAACCAAGATGGATTTTTTTTAAATCAGCAAAATCTTTCTTTAAAATCAGTTAATGAAGTTTGCAGATGGCCCAAAATAACAAGTTTATCGTCACTTCACAAAAATAAATGACGGTCGATGAAATTCCTGTATGCACTTGGGAATATTTAGTTGTGAGTGAGCGTATTATGTTATAAATTTATAAGTGTTATAAATATGTAGTTGATAATTATTGGTGACGTGTCCCATAACTGAAGCGTGGTGCCCCACCTCTGAGGCGTAATGCCTCACCGGGAAACACTGCTTTAAAATGTTTATGACTTAATACAACATGTAACCATGGTAAATATACTGTAAACTGTTTGTTCTGTATAATATCTATTACATATAAAAATAAAACACAATTGAGAAAAAAGAAGTTTAATATAGACTTATTTATAGTGTGAAATTCACGATATTATTACGATGTTCCCTTTTTAAAACTCCTTCTTATTCTTTTATATATCCAGTCAAAACCAGGACTCCGATAATACAATTTTAATCCAGGACGCCGGCATAAAAATACAATGATTAACCACTATGCCAAGTCATTAAAAAAATTAATTTGTAAAAAAACGTTCATCATAGGTATCTCATCGCACATTGTTTCGTGGCTAACTACAGACGTAACGGGAGGTTGTCCATTTATATAAGTAGGCAGCGTGTTTATATGAAAGAAAATTCAATAGCTTTATAAAAATCAGATCATTATTTTAACCTATGGCGTCTCATTAATCACGAAATTTTCAGCATACAAAGGGATTGGAAGGGGGGTGAGGCCAGGCGAGGAGTGGAATTGAAGAGTAGGACGATGTATGGAGGCTCTCAATGGCTGGATCCGAAGAATCTTAAGTGGCCAGATTGACAAGGATACCGATGGTCGATTTATTGGCCTTTCGAAGGCAAAAACCGATTATAAAACATGAATACTGTAATATAATGGAAACGACAGAAAACAAAACATACCTTCTTTACTCTCCATTACACTTTATGTAACAATCCGGTGTAATAATTTTCCAAATTTAATATTTTTTTAACGTCGACGGGTATCACGTCGAGAGTTTATGCCGAATTTCAAGTTTATGTATGGTGTAAAGCAGGGGTTCATTACCTCAAGGTTTTATAAAATCAAAGTTCCACAAATATTTATTTACTTTCACAGAAAGATCGTTTCGGTTGATTAGGCCTTTATCAACCGATTCACATAGAAAGATAGTAATTCAGATGGGTGATGGCAGAGAGTAGCGTCTAGTACCAGCTCTTATTTTCTGTATTCTTAGGTTAGGTTTAAGTTTGTTTATAATAATAACAGCAACTCGCGTGAGCGAGTTGCTTTATAAATTGAATTAAAAACTATTATAATTAAATTTATATAGGTATTATTTGATTTTTTCGCATTTAATATAAAAATTCACAGATCATTTTACTTAATACTTTGAGATCTCAACCAATCAGAGAGCCAACCGGAATCAGAATGCGGAATGGTAAATGCGAATTGTAGACTCTAGTTTGGCAGAGCGGTTAGCGCGCTGGGTTAGTAATCCAGTGGTCGCGAGTTCGAATCCTGCCACGACCAATTTCGTACACCTATAGCACAAGCATTTATGCTTAATTTAGGGAATGTATGATGATATAAATGTTCTTTCTACAAGTACCTACAATTCATTATTTTATTTAAAAAAAAACATATATAGGTATTAAATAACCAGAATTGCGCTGATAAATCAATGTTTTATGAGGATATAGGTATATGCACTTGTAACAAGGATATATTCATTCTTTAAAAAAAAAATAATACATATACATACATGTAGGTTGGTTTTTTTCAGTTCTACAAATGATTGCATTTAACAGATAATCTCTCGGTGTACCTACAGTAGATTGTCCCTTATTTTTTAAAATATTTTTTAAACGCAAAAGCTTTTATTTTATTCATATGGTCCTAATGTACTCGAAAATAATTTTTAAGCTCATTTAGAGCACTGCGACCGGTGCTATCATTTTTCACACAAATAGGTAATTCTTGCTTTTTCACAAAATATTATTATACACTCCCGAATTAAACGATTCACACTTTCACTAAGAGTAAATTTATCTTTATGATATTTATTAAACAAACATACAGTTGTGTAAATACATTGTGTAAGTTCAAAAAATCGAGTTAACTAGCAAAGTTTCCATAAACGGTTAGCAATAATTTACTTAATAACAAAACATAAGTTATAACAATAGGATGAATAAACAAGAGTGAATTAAAATAAAAAAAAATATTTTAATTTTTTTTTTATTTCATTAATTCTGGGAACAGACAGTTATATGCAGCTTGTGGGAAAACAAAAAAAAAACTATATATATATATACAAAACCAGTAAAGTTCCCTAATGCTTTTATACAATCAAAATAATGGCAAGATAATACGAGTCATCTTTACAATACAAAATATAATCAACAACAAAAAAAATTAAATACTTATTCATTACGAATTTGGCGTACAAACCTCTATAGAACAGGAAGGGAGAGGGAATAGAGGGATAGGAATAACCTCGAAAAATTTCAATTTCGCCCCAATAAATCACACCAACAACAGCCCCACTCGGCGATCTTCACAAATGTTAGAAATAGAACAACGAAAACTTGCTGATTAGACGGTAATTTCGCACTCGTTATTTGGTGATTTACCTCACCAACTTAGAAAAAAACTTTTTGTATTACTCTTCAGATCCAATGAAATCTTCGACAGTAATACACTGTGCGCTAATCACTGAACCGAGAGCAAATTAATGATGACTATCTAAATTCGTGGCTAAGCAAAATAATTCATTCTAGTATAATAATTCAGTCAGCCTTATTCCAAAATCGTTAAGCGTCATTTAGAAATTTTAGATTAATCGAAAAAAATAATAGTAAAAATGCAAAAATCGGTAAGAATGAATACATACAGAATCGATTTTTAAACGTCAATAATCGGGAATCATTAGGGTTGATAGGTATTGAAGAGACCTCCTCAGAGCTTAATTCATTGATATGTCAAATATCTGGATGGGTGAATTATTCCCAATTGAAATCTTGATCGGTGCGTTTGTTGCATTTTATTTTGACCTATTAAATAATTTACAATTTAGGCACTGATCTGCTAATTCTTTTGAGGAAGTGTATAATTGTAATTACAATAATTGAGTGAAATTATTTGTTGTACTTAATTGTTATTTAAATCATTAGTAAATCGGCCACCGCCGTATAAAAAAATCGTTTCTTCAATGATATTTTCTATTTTCATATACATACACACCTAATATATGATCTTTGTGTTCTTTTTACTCGATTTAAAGTAGAGATCTTTGTGTCATTTTTACTCGATTCAATGTAGAGATCTTTGTGTCCTTTTTACTCGATTCAAAGTAGAGATTAATGTGTTCGAAATACATAAAGTATTAGTGGCCAGTTATAATGAACCCTGCTCACTCAGGACTAAGTTATATAATTCCACATTATATCGTCGGAAGGAACAATAACGCTAAAGTAACCACATTACGATGTTCACTTTAAAGGTAACATTCTCAATAAATATATCGACGCCAGGACAGATCTCCGCACGCATTTCATCGCCTTAATTGAAACCCTGACTACCAATATAGAGTACCTACATTTTGAACCTGTATATGATTGTTTTAGTTCATTGGAACAATGGACAGTCATAGAACAGTAATACTTCTTAAATCGCTTGTATTCAAAGTATATACGTTTATAAAAGTTTATTGATTGGTAGGTGCTCAATCATCTAACACGCTAATACTGAAAATAATAATCTTGATTGATTCCTTACACCACCCACGAATTCCATGTCATTCCTTTTTGAAGATCGCTGTGCGATCGGTTGAACTGATAGAAAAAAATAATACATGATAATATTTCAAAAGTTTTTGTGTGAACAGAGTGGAAATCTATTTAAAATTAATGAACAAATATTCTAAAGTATTTTCCCACAAAATTCGATTACAACGACCGAACGTTTTCGCCGATGTGACTCGGCATTATAAAATAATAAATATTATTATAATATATGAATGAATAATTAATATATTTCCAATTAATTTATACCTAATTAAAATTTTACTTTTTTCCACACATTTGGAAATTTTCCTGCCTCGCTAGACATAGTCTGTACTGAGGCAGTAGGTACTAATTTGAATTTGCAATGGCTACTCCGCGATCATAAGATTTGTCTTCTTCCCGCCATGCGATATGTTTCGTTCAATATCCATCATTATTCTATTATAAAGCCTTGGTGCCAAAAAACTATATTGACGCTGCGCATGTGTCGTTATTGTTTGTCTGTTTCTAGTGCCATGTATCAGTATATAGTCCGGTTGGAACTCAGCGGTGTTTTACTGCAAATGAGACAGTGTCAGTCTCATATAGAACTGTGTCACATCCAAAAATCCACCGATAAATCGAAATTGAAACACATTAATAAAGATATACACATATACAGTTAACGAGTATGTTTCAGAATGAAGAGGAGGGATCGTAAGTGAATGAGGAGGGGTTTGTTGGATTGTGTATTAGAGTTTAAGAACATCCTTATCTGTTTTTGATAATGTTGTTAAGTGTCATGAAAAATATATGTATGTTTAAAATGTGTATTATTATCTCGCTGAATTTTAAACATAGGCGAAAATATCTGTAATTAGTGTGGCACAATCTATACATCCTCCATTGATGAGCACCAGATGCCCGGAGTGCCCCTATTATAATATCAGATTTAATATATTATATAATTTTCTGTTTTTATTTTTCATTCCTCTCTCCCCCAAGGTTTACAGTTCTTTTATGCTGGAAACCTATATTATTATAATGGTAAACAATAAATTATTATCTTCGAAGGCGGTTAAAATATATATCGTATTAATTAAATAAAAGTTCAAGGCGGTATATTGTACAAATTCCACTTTGATCTGTAGCGAAGAGTTGACCGAGTGAAATATATGTATGTACCTCGTGTCCCGACCCTTCGGTAGGTACGTGTACTGGCAGAATATATATTTACAACACTGACGATGGCGGCAAGGAACGACCGAATAGTGTTGCTATTGAAAAGATAACATCCATACGTCCAAACACCGACGACAACATGACGTAAAATTAAACACAAGAAAATACACGTTTATTTATGTTTTCAATTCTTACCTCATTCTTGTACATAATGAATACGATCCAACTAAAAATATATAAATACATTTTAACATTAAATATAAATTTTAAATAAAAAACCACTACATTGTTTACTCATCTTTTATAACTAGTTGCATGTAACACATGAGATCCAACTGTCGATAGCGATAGTATGTATACATAGTTGAAGAAAAAGTACCAAACTATAAACCCATGAATCCAAATTATTGTATCTTTTAAGATATTTTGTTTTCTATACAACACATGTAGGTATATATGTCAAGATAGGATAGTATGGAGGTCAGTCCTTTTTTCCTACCCATAAACTAAAAACAGCATGATGGTATGTATGTATGTTTGGAGATTACGTATCAAACAATTAAGTCTTCTTAGATTTTGTGTATAGGCGACTGCCATACAAATTGTATGAAGCGATGTCGTCACTAAATTCAATTTTTATAAAAATTGCTAAAAAAAATTGAGAAGTACTACTACAATGTAACAATTTTTTATAGAAAATCAAATTATCTAGTTTGGATGTTACGACTTTTTCGATATTTTTAAAAACTTTGGAAATATAGGCAGTAAAACACATAAATCTATCGTAAAAAATATTTTTCTTAATAAAAAATGTTTGAAAAACTCTGGATTTTTTTTTGAAAAAAATTAATTTGAAATTTTATATTTGTCTATGTCTATACCAATTTTCAGCATTCTAGCTTTTATGGTTTCTGAGATATATGGAAAAAAAATCAAAAATTCAAAAGTTGATAACCCCTGACTGAAACAAAAATTCAAAATTTTGAGTATAAAAGTTTTGTAGGCCTATAATTATTTATATATTCTGAAATTTCGGGTTCTGTAAATTGAGCGGATCAAAAGTTATAAGGAGGGGGACGCACACAGACACACAGACGCACTAAATGTTCTACTCTGAGTTATAACATATATGCTGCGAAGCCTCTAAGTTGAAAAACCGTGAAAAATATAGATCCTGCATACAAATCTCGCGTATCTAGGCTTGATACTTTGTCGATATGTTAAGGAGATAAAATTCTCTTGTACAAATCGACAGTTGGAAAATATTTAAATCAAAAATAATTTACCAAACTCATTTCATGAAAATGCTGAAAATTATCCATACGAAATTTGAATATTTTGTGGAGTGGCTTGGTAGTGAGGAGTATAGCGATGGCCACAACCCACTCGTTTTTATTTGCTATGTTTGACTGTCTATTTCTTTGAACTAAGTATATCGTAGTCGACGACCATTTTTTTATATGAACAACAAGTCTATCACACTATGTTGAGATTTATATTTATTTATTTATTTTTTATTTATTTATTTATTTATATATATATTTATTTATATATTTATTTATTTATTTATTTATTCATTTATTTATTTATTTATTATTTATTTATTTATTATTTATTTATTTATTTATTTATTTATTTATTTATTTATGTATTGATTTATTTACTTATTAATTAATTTATTTATTTATATATTTATTTACTTATAAATTAATTAATTTATTTATTTACTTATTTATTTATTTATTTATTATTATTTATTTAGGTATTTATTTATTTATTTATATATTTATTTACTTATTAGTTAATTAATAAATTAATTAATTTATTTATTAATTAATTTATTTATTTATTTATTTATTTATTTATTTATTTATTTATTTATTTATTTATTTTATTATTTATTTATTTATTAAGAGAAAAAACAATTAAACATCACACATACACATTTTTGTTTTATGAATAATAAATTTGATTTATATGTGTAATCACAATAACTAAGTATTTTTCATAATTAAAATAATTATTAACGAAATCAAAGTGAACTTTGTATTCAAATAATTTTGTTTGCTGGATTGACATGAATAGGTACATAACAAATTAATATTTTAACCCATACATTAAGATGTCGCATAAGTAATTATTTAAAATTGAAACATATCAAACGCATTGAAAATGTTACAATGCAATAACGAGAGATGTAATTGTATAAATATGTACATACATAGATATATGCATGATGTAGGAACAATACTGAATGTCAGTATGAAAATATCGGTAGCGGGTTGAAATATAACAATATTTATGATCAAAGTGAACATAGCGTCGAACGGCGCGCGCTTTTTTCTGACGCAGATTGAAGATATTAAAGTTTCGCCGCCAGTTTGTCGCGCAACTATTTGATTTGTGTATCGCGGATGCGGTCACATGATATGTCAGGATTCGCCAACATTTTTTATGAACAACTCAAACACGTGCCGTTTTTATTTATGGATACATCCATCAGTGACTCTAAAGCCCGTTGTGGGTGTTGACCTGTTGACAGCACTCGTCGCCATCTCCCTCTTACCTGACACGCACTTCTCCAGTCCCGGATTCCAAATGTGCATAGGTACTGTACATATACATATGCATAGGGAGACCTAGGATAAGATGGCTGGACGACATCGAAAGAGATATAAGAGCGATCGGACAGATAAATTGGAGGAGACTTGCTCCCAACAGGACGGAATGGAGGCAGTTTCTTGAGGAGGCCAAGGCTCACACCGGGCTGTAGCGCCATTGCTGATGATGATACTGTACATATCCCGCTGCACTCTATCCAGCCACCGGAGTTTAGGTCTATCACGTCTACCCCGGGGTTATGTGTAAAAATGTATTTTTGATGTTCTCTCCATAATCAATATCTCCGTATTTTGATAAACTTTTACGTAGAATTAAACCTCTACATTCTAATCTCATTATATTTCATATTTTAAAAAAACCATATTCCTATTCATTTTTATTAAAAATGTATTCATACGCGTGCCGTTTTTCATTTATACATTATTAGCGAAACCCAGCAGACGTTATTCTGCCTGTGTATTTTAAAAAAAGTATGATCAGTATGTTTTATTTTATTTTTTCATATTGTTGTCTAGAATCTCTAATTATTCCCTCTTTTCAGTCCCTCCAGTCCCCTCAAGTCCCCTTAGTCTCTCCAGTCCGATCCATCCCTCCCCTTCCCCGAGTACATCAGAGAAAACCCCATGAATTACTTTACTGAATTTTGAAACCAACAAGACTATATAATCCTTACAGCTGAACATTGGATGTATATCATAGGAAAGGAATGATAGCAAAAAGGAATGATAGGAGACACAGGCAGAAGATTAAAGTGTATTGAAGCAGAAAAAATAGCGATACTGGAGGGACCCTATGGACACAATGAGAATCAAATTAATATTGACAGATAAATACCATCACAGGTGTATGTAAGACCCAAGAAACATGGACTGCTTTGAAGCAGTCGGTTTAACTGCTCTAGAACAGTTGTACCGATGCATTTTGCTATCTGTTTGGAGCAGTCGGTAGACTGCAACACGACTGCTTAATAAGTTGTAGCGGCAGCTTGAAGCAGTCGTATTGCAGTTTGCATAGTTGCATAGTTTAATCCACTGAATTTTGCAGTACAGTCAATATCTCTAGTCTCAGGGTGTCCTTTACCTTATAAAAGGAAGCACCACACATTTGTGGATCTCTACACACCAGCATCGTATCACTTATAAAGGTAACGTGCAGAATGTTTGGTGAACTTCATTGGTGAACTATGTATGTGAGATTTTGCTTGTTGTATTTTCGATAACCTGACACTTACGGTACACCCTGAAATGATTATACTTAACAGAAATAGATAATGTAAAATACATGGTTTCCGATCGCTGATGTTAGAAGCACACTGTGGCCATAGCCCGAGTGCGTATGGGACATGTTGACAGCGATGGTCAAATGTCGTATTCCTGTCATTGTTCATGTAATCATTTTTTTTCACCGACTAATATTTTTGTGATGTCATTTGTAAGTCCATTCGAATCGAAGAATCATAAATTCGTACAGGGATATAAAACATTAAAAATATTAAATAAATAATATCAATATATCTTTTTGAGAAGTTCCTTTGTTCACTTTGAATATCCATAAATAAACATGGTTGATTTTAAAATTTCAACAATGCTGCTGAAAGCTAATGGCATCAACACTAAATTAAAAAAAAATAATTGTGTTAATTAGACACTTTCTTGACAAGCTAATATTTTCGCCATTATGTAATAAAGGCAAGGAACTTTTCAGTGTTATTTTAAATTTTTAATTTTTATATTCATCATTTATTCATTGCAGAGCCAGTAGATAACTACTTCGAATATCAAATCGAAAAATGTAAGTGATGTGTCGTATCTGGGTCATATACTATTTGGATATCTCACCATCTACGAAATTTTCAATGGCTGAAAATTCCTGAGAGAATCAAGTAAAAACTATATATGCTGATTTTCAAAGCGATCCATGGCATGGTTTCGCACGTATCACAAACTTCTGCACCCCTTTCACTACAAGCGAGCGACAACAAACACTTCGGTCAGCCACTGCAGCCATAACAAGCAAGTTGACCGAAATAAATAGAGTTACCACCACATCTTATGGCGATCGTGCTTTTGCTGTGGTTGGCCCAGCCTCGTGGTAAAAACTACCACCTGAACTGAGGCGGGTGGACAACCAAGCCCTATTAAGTAAACACTTGAAAACTCACTTATTTCGCGAATCTTACAAAAATCTGAACTAGAGATATATTCAAAACGCTCTTGAGGTGAGGTTATTACAAAAACGTCGTTGTATTTTTTTACAGCGCTGGCCGATTTACTAATGCTATTTAATAACAATTAAACACTACAAGGGGATACTAGGTGGGCACCCAGAATCTTACAGTGGAGGCCCTGGACCAAAAATAGAAGTGTCGGAAGACCCCCAAAAGTTGGTCCGATGACATAGTTCAGCAAGCTGGAAGGACCTGGATGCGAAAGGGGGAGAGACAGAGACGAATGGAAAAGAATACAAGAGGCCTACATCCAGCAGTGGAGGGAGGAAGGATAAAGAAGATGAAGAAACGCTGGCCGATTTACTAGTGATATTAATAACAATTAAGCACTACAAATAATAAGAATCATATTATTATTACCAATACACTTCGTAAAAAAATAAGCAGATCAATGCTTAAATTGTAAATTATTAAAGAGATCAAAATAAAATACAACAAACGCACCGATCAAGCTTTCAATTGGAATAATCGCCCATCCAGATACTTAACATATCAAAAGATTAGGCTTTTAGGAGGTGTTGATACTACCAGTATATTATTAATTATAACTTCCCAAAGTATTAATGTGAGGATTATTATTATTATCATCTTCTCCAAATGACACATAAAAGAAAGATAGAGGGAGTTGGCCATAAGCAGATGTCCTGGCTGCATAATATTGGGGAATGGATCCGAATTTGACGAACGGAGGATCTATTCCGGGTAGCACAGGACATACAAGTCTTACGAGATGGGAAGAAAAAGCTCATTTTTCATCGCGCACAAACTAACTTGTTAATCCAACCTATGAAAGAGACCTATTAGAGAAAATTATTAGAAGTATTTAGGAAAAAATCACTTCTCTATAGTGGGAATTGTTCACAATGATGAAAATAATGCGTAGTTTTACAAAAAAATCCCTTTAAACGATTCAAGTTATTGAGTCCAGAGTAATCCATTGTTTAATTTTTAATCAATTGTAGATATGTATATGTTTTTAGGGGGGTGGAAGGGGTGATGGCGAACGAACACCTAGCCGACCCAAATGTCAACCTCACCTTCACGCGGTCCCCCCTGCTAGACAACTAACGAGGCTCTGACGACCGAGTATCGGCGGTATAACCGTAACATCTGCGCAGGCTTAAATCCCTGTGTCATATAAGGAAGGAGATCCTAGAAGAACCCCTGTACCAACCCGCAACTGGACAGCGTGGTACAGAGCTACATAATATTGTAGCAGTCCAACAACCTTCCAAACTAAGAACCATGATCTCGAATTGTAAAACAAAACTACCCCAGGTGAGTAGAGTTAACAACTCAGAATCTCACACCGACGCAACACCGGTCAGCCCCAAGGATTCTGGGGGGGGCAGGTATTCGAAAAACAAAAGCAGAACAAACATTGCAATAGCAACATACAATATACGCACTATGAGACAAGAAGAGGATCAGATCAGACTGGAAAAGGAGCTACAAGCCATAATGGGATATTCTCGGAATCTGTGAAACCAGATTAAAAGAGGAAAAGGCAACCACACTCTCATCCGGCCATATTCTCTATCAAAATAATGCAGAAGCTTCAGTAGGAGGAGTGGCATTCCTGATTAACAAAAATATCAAACAGTATGTAACAAAGATGAGTACTGTATCCAAGAGAGTCATATACATACTGCTGAAACTAAATAAAAAATACACAATCCAAGTAATACAAGCATATGCCCCTACAAGCACATCAAACGATGAAGACATAGAACATTTTTATGAAGACATTACAAAGGCCAGAAGATCAGAAAAATCTCAACTAGTAATTATTACAGGAGATTTCAATGCAAAGATCGGAGAGAAGAAGCTAGGAGATTCAGACAATATTGGAAAGTTCGGGCTGGGGAGCAGAAATGAAAGAGGCGAAATGTTGATGGATTATCTACAAAGCGAACAATTATTCTGTACGAATACATTCTTTAAGAAACAACCACAAAGAAAGTGGACATGGAAAAGCCCAGACGGTAGAACAAGAAATGAAATAGATTTTATCCTTACAAATGCTAAAAGATACTGCAAAAATGTCTCAGTGCTTAACTCTTTTGACACGGGAAGTGACCATAGACTCGTAAGGGCTTCATTTAGCATAAATACTAAACTAGAAAGAGCAAAAATGATAAATAAGAAGAATGGTCAAACACTTTCCACGGAATTGCTAAGAAGACACCAAACAGAGTTTCAAACCACTATCAAAAATAAACTCGAACCAATAGATGCGCTTCATGACATGGAAATAAATCAACTATCTGACAAGGTGACATCTACCGTTCATACTGCAGTTAAGAAAATCTCCTTCAGACAGAGAAAAAATAATGAGAAGTTGTCTCCCGATACAATTAGTCTCTTAGAAAAGCGAAAAACTCTATGCAGAGATACAGATGAATATAAAAATCTAAACAAAACCATTCGAAGACAAATCAGAAAAGATATCAGAAAATTCAATACAAATTGCATTACAGAAACTATCGAAAGAAATAAGAATATGAAAGTCCTAAAATCAAATTTGTGCTGCAGCAGGCAGAATATAACAAAGATAAAGAACAAAAATGGGGAAACTATAAATGATACGGAGTCTATAGCTAAAGAAGTGAAAGAATTTTACAAAGAACTATACTCTTCCAGGCTAAGAATACCTGAAGCAGAGAATAATAATATATTAAATGCGGGATCCGAAGAGATACCAGAAGTAAATCTAAATGAAATAAACATAGCATTGAATAACATGAAAAATAATAAAGCACCTGGAGAATATGCGATAACTAGTGATATGCTGAAGATTGGAGGCAGTGAATTGAAAGAGGCGGTACAAATATTGTTAAATAAATGTCTAGAACAAGAAGTAATTCCAGATGACTGGAAAAATGCCGAAGTTAAGTTGCTGTTCAAAAAAGGGGACCAAGAGAATCTGGAAAACTATCGGCCGATTAGCTTACTCCCTCACTTATACAAACTACTACTGACAAACCGTCTTACTCCAAAATTTGACTTCTACCAACCCGTAGAACAGGCTGGCTTCCGTAAGGGTTTCGGAACCACAGATCATATTCAAACTTTGCGTTTACTTATAGAAAAAGCTACAGAGTATAACATAAAAATTCATATGGCTTTTAGAGACTATCGTAAAGCATTTGACTCTCTAGAAATCTGGTCAATTTTAAGTGCTCTTGAAAATGCTAGGATTGATTCTAGATACATAAGATTGATTAAATATATTTATGAAAATGCTACTATGGATGTAAAAGTGAACGAAAATCTGAAAACAGAAAAAATCAGAATCGAGAAGGGTGTAAGACAGGGTGATACGATATCCCCAAAACTATTCACACTGGCATTAGAAGATGTCTTCAAAACATTAAACTGGAACAATAAAGGCATCAAAATAGATGGCACATATTTAAATCACCTCCGTTTTGCAGACGACATAGTAATAATAAGCGAAGAATTGTCTGAACTGGAAGCTATGGTAGCAGAATTATATGAAGCCTCTAGAAAAATCGGTCTGGAAATGAACATAGACAAAACCAAGATTTTGAGTCCAACTTCACACAGTATTTGCATTGGAAATAAGACTATTAGTGCTGTTGAAGAATACATATACCTTGGACATAAAATTAAATTGGGTAAAGAAAATCAGACCGCCGAACTGCCAAGACGTATAGGGCTGAGTTGGGCTGCTTTTGGAAAGTTGAGGTACATACTCGGCAACAGGGAAATTCCGAATAACCTAAAAGCCAAAGTGTACAATTCTTGTGTTTTGCCAGTGACAACATACGGTCTCGAAACCATGTCACTTACTGCCAGAAGCCTCCACAGACTTAAGTGTACTCAACGAGCAATGGAGAGACAAATGTTAGGCGTATCCTTGAGAGACCGAATAAGAAACGAGGAAATAAGACGCCGGTCAAAGGTCACCGACATTGCTGAAAGAGTGGGAAGGCTGAAGTGGCAATGGGCAGGTCATGTGGCAAGACAGAGAGATGATAGATGGACCCCCAAAATTCTGAATTGGAGACCCTATCATAATAGAAGGGGTGTAGGGAGACCACAGAGGAGATGGACTGATGACATTGTCGAACTGGTGGGACAAGGGTGGAAACAGAGCGCCCAGGACAGAGAGAAGTGGAAAACTCAGGAAGAGGCCTTTATCCAGCAGTGGAGTGAAAGGGGCTGAAAGAAGAAGATATGTTTTTAGATGGAATTGATAATTTAGGTGCTAAATAATATCGTAATTATTTTGTGCCGTATGGTAGAAGACTCAATACGCATCGAACATCTAAATAGTTGCTGCAATTTTCTATGATGTTGAACATTGCGCAAATCAATTTTGAAACCACTATTTTCTGCAAAATCTAACAGAACCAATGAGGCCAGACTTTGATCTCTTCGGCGTTTGGGTATAGAGCCACTGCTCAATCGATCAGTTCCAAATATTCAATTTCACATTCAAGAATAATATTTTAAATATTCTTTTTATGATCTTTGTGTTCGATTGGTATGCAGCACAAACCTAACTTGTATTATTGAACTTCATTTTTAATATCAGTATCGAAATGTTGTTCGTCTTAATTAAGCGAAAAAGGGACACAATTAAAATGTCCTCAGACATAACGTATTCATTTATTCTGAAATATTTAGGATGAATTGATGCTATTTCAATGATTTTGTCGTCATATTACTATGGCTGACAAGGATCACCGGTCGCCATTTTTTTTGCATAACATTCGGACACGTATCGCATAGCGAACGCAATGCTAATGGACCACTAAGACTAATATATTATTATTTTCATGAGAAGATCGCGACGTCATTTGGAGATTTTCGGTTATTCGTTTTAGCGAACTAATAACAATAAATAATGCCAATATCAGAATGATGGACGCAATATCATCGTTGCGTTTTATAAATTCCGTGGAAAGGTTTTATGCGTTACGAGATATGACAGAAAAGGGAGAAAAAATATATTTCAACTACACAAGTGAATTAATTTAGTTGGAAGATATTTTTAATTAATTTGTTTTTTTATTTATTGATTTAAATAGTCTATATATTACAAAACATAGCCTTATCTATAGTTACATAATATAAACAATTATTTCCACACATTTTTTCTTAAAAAAAAGTTTATCCTCTTTATGCATCGGAGAATTCTTCGTTGAGACTTTATTTAGTTTGTCTAATCTAATATCTTCTCTGTTTCTTGTGTCATAGAGAGTGATATTCTTTATTATATAAAATTTTTGTGTTGAGATGTTTTACATCATGCCATGATTAATTTTATGTATAAAAATTAAAATATGAAAGTATATTTTTGTTTGACAGACAATAGGTTAAGATCATTTAACATATTATGTATCTTTATTATTCTAGTCTTGTAGCTCGGTTTAGTATAATTTGGATGTTTTATGTCAATTTCTTCTTCTTCTTCGTCAGTTAGGACTATGTCAATTTCAGTTTCATTACTTAAAAATAATATCGTAGGACAGTACGAAATATGTGATTCTATTATCGTTTTATAAATGAGTAGACATGTTTCTTTATTTATATATTTTCTTATTCTGCCAAGCAACGACACTTTTTTGGTTAAAAAAATAATGGGAATTTATTTGTGCCTTTAAATTAATTACCTAGTGAAATTTTAATCACTACAAAAATTGTCACCTTATTACATGATAACACTATTATACATTTGTTTCATAGTTAAATTAATCAAAGGTACATGGAACATAACTAATAGGTAATGTGTGATGCATTTCAATTGAATTAATTTTTTGAGCGAAATTTCAATTAAAAAAATAAAACATTTATTAAAGAAATAAAAAAAACTTTTTTAATCATTCCAAAATGTGCTTCAAATGAAGAATTTAATTCTATTAATTAATCGATAATATTCTTTCCGTCAGGGGTTATCTAGTTTTGAATTTTTGCTTTATTTTTTCATTTATCTCAAAAACCGTAAAAACTAGAACGCTAAAAATTGTTATACATATAGAAAAATATAAAATCTCAAATTTATTTATTCGAAAAAATTCCAGAATTTCTCAAACATTTTTTATTAAGAAAAACATTTTTTTGTGCTAAATTTATGTGTTTTTCTGCCTATTTCGAAAGTTTTTAAAATATCGAAAAAAGCCTTAACACACTACCTAGACAATTTAATTTGCTATAAAAAATAAAAACATTGCAGTGTACATCTCGAACTTTTTTAAACAATTTTTATAAAAATTGAATTTAGTGACGACATCGTTTCATACAATTTGTTAGGCAACATACACTACACAATATTTACGGAGACTCGTATAGAAAACAAAATATCTTAAAATATTCAATGATTTGTATTTAAGGGTTTGTATTTTGGAGTCTATTCTTCAACTAGGTACATATACATACTATCGTCATCGACAGTTGGGTCTCATTTGTTACATGCAACTTGTTTATTTAAATTGTACCTAATGTTTTGTTTGTTCTGTGTTATTGTGCTGTTCTGTTAAATCATTGTTCGGTTTAGTCACTGTTCTGTTTGGTCGCTGTTCTGATTTTAACTTTCAAAATGAAAAGTTCTGTCTTGTCAAGTATGTTCTAGGATACGCATGTTACACATGATATAGTAATATTATTTATATTAAAACGCAAAACCAATGTCTACAAAAGGACAATCACCTCTAAATTTAATGTGAATCATAACTCCACTATAACTCTAAAATAGATATTATATAGTTGTGGATGGATAAAACGTAAATTTATTATAATTATATACACCAGCACCGGCTTCGTATAGTGCTTCCACTCTTTTCTATAATCATCATATTCAGGTGTGCCAATACAACGATAATGAACATGAGAAAATACAACAGGAAAAAAAAAACATTTTTTATAAAAATTATCGTCAGTAAAAATATCATTTGAAAAAATCCAATGTTTATGTATATGCAATGAAAAAATATATATTCGATTTACATACACATTGGTACATGTAAGTAAACAAGCCAAAAATGAAATAATATTTCTGGCGCAGTTCAGAGGTGACATCTGTGCGAGACACCGTCACCTCATTTACAAGGACTGTTGTTTTCATTGTTTACAAATAAATCAACTTGCCTCATAGATGGCAATAGTATAATTTCGTATTATTCAGGTGAAATGTTTACACATTATTCAAATATTTTATTTTATTTTTATTTTATTTCAATTTACGGTTTGATAACCTTTTACACATACAAGTATACATAATATATTAAAAACAACAGAATTTAAAAAAAAACAAATAAAAACAAACAAATATACAAAACGAAAATAAAAAATGAATAACAATATAAAAAAGGTGAAAACATGTAAAAATATGTAAAAAATAATGAAAAACATTTAAAAAAAAAATATGTAAAAAATAATGTAAAACATTTAAAAAAAATATGTAAAAAAAACATGCGAGAAACATTAAAAAATATATAGAACTTTCAAAAATTACATTCACAAGGGAACTCAATAAAGGCATAGGTAATTGGTGAATAAAAAGGGGAAAAAATCCAATGTTTGCGTTGGTATATGCAATTAAAAACTATATTCGAAACATCTCACATAGTTCAGCAGGTTCAACACCAATTTTTAATGTATTCAAACGAGACTGGTCATGCTTTTTTCTGTATAATTCAAATGTAAATGTAATATTTCTGTGAACAATTCAACACAACACAGCTGAATGATCAACAACTTGTTCGAGGGAAATATAGAAGCAGGATAAGATAAGGATTTTTTTATGAATAAAAAATATTTTGTCCTTGTATACATCCTTATACGTTACCCAAACTTATTAAATGTTTGCGGTTTTGTATCTTACCTTCGATAAATGGAGATGATTTCCCAAGCATATTTTCAAACGATGTGTTGTCACCATTGACCACATAAAGAATTTTCAAATTTGATTGAAATTTGTCTTAGATTCAATAAATTAAAAACGTTATTTTTTCCAGTATGTAGCAATGTAAATATATATTTTTTTACCACTTGCCCATGGGGTCTGTTCAGCAACTACCGAAAGTCGAGTAAAAAGTTTCAGTAACCTTCCACAATAGATGGCTGCAGTGTCGTTGAGCAGTGGAGATATAAAGAATGCGGTCCGAATTACCATACAATGGTCCAAAACAATAAGTTGTAGCCATCTTCCTCTCGCTCCGGTACACCAATACCAAATACTCGGGGTGGAGAAAGAAACGTCAGACTCAGTTCTGTTCCGTGTAATTCATTACTTACATACATAACATTATAGGTACCTACTCTAGCTGGTTAATGCGGCGCGGCCGATACTAAAACTTTGACAATAAACGTGCGTCACAACTACCCTGCCGGCGTTCGGTCGCACGTGGAGCAATTTGATAGGAACCCACACATACGTGCGACTTTGTAGGGCGACTGTGCGACGCAATTCTATTATCAGCACATGTATTGCGAACCGTGATATATCATTTTATTTTAATGTATTTTGTTGGTAAAATCACAGAACATATAACATAACGGCCTTCGTGGCTCAGTTGGTTAGATACCCGACACCTGAGCCAAAAGTCCTGGGTTCAATTCCTGGTAGAGACACATATTTTAACAGTGTTTTCACTCTAGATTTGTGAGACTCCAGAAGTCTCCAGTATATGGCAACTTGTTATTGGACACATGTTTAATTAATATTTGATAAAGAACCCGAAAAGCAATTAGAAATAAGAAATAGCATTGTATACATAATCTTTATAATATCAATGCATTTCAATTATGAATTTACACGCTGAATATTACCTTTATTATGCTTGGTACAAAGCAGTGTAAACAAAAATAAAATAAAGTGATGACGAAGAAGAAGAGAATTTAAAGCCAGATATTCTCAAAAACAAACAAGTATTAAAAAAACAAAAATTAATAAAACCAAATTGAGATAGTAAAGAAAAGTGTTGAAGAATTTAGAGACAGAAATATTCAAAAGTAAACAATAAGAAAGTATAAATAGTAAGAGAAATAATGAGATGACAATAATGAGAAGGTAAGCAAAAAAAAACATTAAGACGTTATATAAGTAAACAATGTTAGCATCAAATAATATAAATCGTCAAGAGTAAAATATCAAAAATATAAAGATGTTAATAACAAGAAATACATCAAACAACATAATATTTGTGGAATCATGCTGAAAATAAGCTCATTAAATGTTATTATAATTAAGTATAATATTTAAATTGATTTAGATTATCGATCTTGATAGAACAACATAATATATCAACGTTTAATTTAGTGCGGGCAACTTTGGATCGATTCCCAGGTGTTTGATTCAATGGTTATAAAAAATAAATCTTCTAGTTTTCATAAAGAAGTTAAAACTCAAGAAAACATGTACAAATGAACATCTGCGGGAAAATTATATAATTAAGGTAAAAAATAAGCTTTTTAAACTCATCAAGCTAGTAACTCGATAAACAAACTCCAAAATGTCCAAATGTAACTGTTGAAAATGCGTTTGTCGCAAGTAGTTCCTGAGCAGTCGACGCTTAGAAAAAATCGCAGGTCAATGCGACGTTTCATTGCAGTGACGCCTTCACTGAATCTTCTTCTTCTTCTTCTTTCAGCCCCTTTCACTCCACTGCTGGATAAAGGCCTCTTCCTGAGTTTTCCACTTCTCTCTGTCCTGGGCGCTCTGTTTCCACCCATGTCCCACCAGTTCGACAATGTCATCAGTCCATCTCCTCTGTGGTCTCCCTACACCCCTTCTATTATGATAGGGTCTCCAATTCAGAATTTTGGGGGTCCATCTATCATCTCTCTGTCTTGCCACATGACCTGCCCATTGCCACTTCAGCCTTCCCACTCTTTCTGCAATGTCGGTGACCTTTGACCGGCGTCTTATTTCCTCGTTTCTTATTCGGTCTCTCAAGGATACGCCTAACATTTGTCTCTCCATTGCTCGTTGAGTACACTTAAGTCTTCACTGAATGCATCACTGCAATCGCACGGATGGAACAATCTCGCATGCGATGCGACAATCGCACGGATGACAATTCAACTCAAATCACCTGCCGTTATGTGAAAGGGATCTTATTACAAGTGTGATGAAAAAATAAGGAAATATTTCATTTTCCCCCGAGTTTTGTAACGCGATGTGTGTTGATCAACTATTGCGAATATTTTGTCAAGTATGAAACCAACATCGCGCAAAAAAACACGAGAAAATTGCCGACATTGGAGCAAAAAATCTCACCATCATTATTGCTGTTGGTGAAACATTTTTAAATTCACTTGGAATACAAAATAGAATCCTTGTTCCTGAACAGAGAAGAGCCTTGGAATTGTGTTTTAAGTTTTTGAGAAAATAAATCTTAAAGTACATGTGTCGTTCTTTTCTCCACCATCACCGTTCTGTAGTCAGTTGCAATTTGTCCCGAAGAAGAAGAAGAAGTCGCTTGAAAGTGAAATAATCGAATATTTTTTTTAATTGCATACACGCAAACATTGGATTTTTTCCCTTTCGGGAGTCAAATGATATTTTTATTGACAAACATTTTTTTAACATCTCAATAGAGACGAAGTTGGGATATTGTAGAAGAACCAGAAACTCGTGGCACCTACAGGGCTTACGACCTGTCATCGGCTGGTTTACGTAATCACTTTATGCGCTTATATCAGTCAGTGAAACAAAAAGTATTACTATATTATCGAAACAACATTGAAGGTGTAGGCTAACTTACTGTTGATGATAAGCCCGTGGAACAAGTAATGAGTTTCAAATATTTAGGAGTAGAGATCCGTAGCCATAACGACCTATACACCGAAGTCCCCGAACAAGTCAATAAAGCATCTGTCGTACCTGGATGTCTAAAAATATCTTCATCTTCTTCTTTTGAATAGACCTTCAGGTCTGTTTTTTAAGAGGCCTGCTCTTCCTGCGAGGTGGACCCCCAGCTATCCCTCCATCTTTTTGGCGGTCTACCGCGAGGGCGGGTTCCGTGAGACTGATTGTGAAGCACGATATGACGAAGTCTGGTGCTGTCTAAAAATATGATCTGTAAAAATAAACACACGCGTATTGACATCACGATTAGAATATATTATAAGACATGCATGCGACTGATCATGACGAATGCTGCGGAAACGCGAGCAGACACTGTACGAACCAAGGGGCTCCTAAGGACAACGGAAATGAATGTTCTAAGGTTAATCACTGGAAAAACTCTTCGAGATCGTGTTCGAAATGTTGAGATAAAAAAAAACATGTGGAATAGAGGACATCGTTCGGTGGAGTAGATCCAGAAGAAGGCATTGGAGGGACCACGTAACTCCAGAATGGAAAGTGATAATCTTGCGTATATAGCAGCAAATGAAATCGCCTCTTGTCGTCGTCTACCAGGAAGACCACCCAAGAGATAAGGATAGATGGACTTCTCAGGAGGCATGAAGAAGAAGATGTTTTTTTAATTTATATTTTTGTACACAAGATAAACAAAGGTGGGCTTTTTGCCATTAGGCAATTATGTCTTTCAACCAATTACAGTTAATTTAGACCAGATTATTTCCATTATACTGATTATTACTGAGAATTATTCTTCAAAGAACAATACCTAGGCATACATAAAGGACCAGTCAGGTACATCGGTAGGTAGGTACTAGGTACTCTCCATTGTTCATGAAAGTAAATAGGAATTATTTATGTAAAGATCAACATAGGTAGGTAGGTACTCTGCATCCCGTCTGCATAATCCCATATTGCACCCACATTTTTTTCCATACCGTGTATTAAATAATGAAGAGTAATCATTTTGAAAATTTTGAACATTTTTAATTCTTGATTATATATTATAAGTTTACTGTAGTATATCTTCGGGCTAATATATAAGTTTCGCCTTCATGTTTTTGTATGTATGACGTTCTATGGAATCTAGTGTTAATTCAAAGTTCAGTTCGACTTCCATATTAATTTATTTATTGATTTATTTAAGACTAAAACACAACACGGTTGATACACAATACACATAAACATCAAACGAAGAAACTATTCATTCATTCATTCATACCATCACGGCATATCCCACAATGTGGGGTAACCAGCGATAGGTGTGCGGGTGTGCATTGCCTTATAAAAGGGAGCACAACATTTCTGTGTATACCTACACACCAGTCTCGTCTCACCTAAAAAGGCACTATATTCAGAATGGGTGGTGAACCTCATTGCTGAACTATGTGAGATGTTATAGTTGCCTGTTGTATTTTCGATTACCTGGCTCTTACGAGACACTCGAAAACAATAATAGAAAAGAGTGGAAGCACTATTCTAAGCCTGTGCCTCACAGCGAAGAAACCACGTACACAAAAATATCATAAGATACAGTAAACCTTTAATAATAATAAATGAAAATTATTTTGTTAATATTGTATCAGATAAAAAATAATTAAAACAAAGTGCTTGTACAAATTGTTTATTTATTTATTACTAGCCTTTATGTCCCGCCGTTGGCCAAGAATGTAAAATTGTGAAGGAATAAGCAATCGTTTTTATAATATTGTCACCCAACTATTTTGCAAAATCGGACTATGAAAAGTGGTTTGAAATATGATTGAATTTGATTGTAAAATGTTCAAGTGATGGCCACAACCCATTATTTTTTATAAAGTGTGAATGAAGTATAATATACAAAATTTCTGCACGCATGGACTATGCGAAATGGTTTTTAAATATGACTGTTTATCAACGTTGTATTGGTTAGGCAACAACCTCCATTTTTAAATATTATCATCGAAAACAAATTGTAATATGTACCTACCTATTGAAAATTTAGTAATTTTGAATGTTGGAATGTGGTTAAAATTTGATTAAATAATGTACTCTAGTGTTGGTCACATCCCATTCGTTTTTATATTTTTTCATCAAGTGTGTATTATATATTTTTGCACAATTAGACTCATAGACTTAAAATTGACACAAAAGTCTACATTAACGAAGAAGAAGACTTAAACTATAGTAAATAGTTTTTTATTTGAATATAAACGTTGTGAAGAGTTCAGTAATGGCCACAACCCCCATTCTTTAAATATTGTCAACGAAATCAAATATGAAGGTGTTGAAAATTATTCAAAATAGGATGATATTCTTCTTCTTCTTCTTCTTCTTCAGCCTGTTTTCATCCATTCTTGGACATAGGCCTCCCCATTGATCCTCCACAACTCCCTGTCTTGGGCACACTGCATCCATCTCCCTCCGGCACATTTCTTGATGTCATCAGACCACCTTGCCTGGGGTCTGCCGACACCTCTTCGGCTTATTCTCGGTCGCCATTCTAAGATCTTTTTGGTCCATCGTGAATCCTGGCATCTGGCAATATGCCCAGCCCAGCTCCACTTAAGACCAGCGACCCTTTCCGCTACATCGGCTACTTTGGTTCTTTGTCTTATCATAACATTCTGAATTCTGTCTCTTATTGAAATACCCAGCAACTTTCTCTCCATAGCTCTCTGTGTCACTAACAGCTTGTGCATTATTCTTTTTGTTAGGACCGATGTTTCCATTCCATAAGTAAGCACTGGGAGAATACATGCATCAAATAGCTTCTTTTTCAAATAATGGGAGTATTTACGGGATTTCAGAATGTATGATAATTTTCCAAAAGCTGCCCAGGCAAGGCCATGTCTTCTCTCTATTTCTGCCTCTTGATTTTCTTTGGCAAGCATCACGGTATGGCCTAGATATATGTATCTGTCTACTCTTTCAATTTGCACTCCATCTATTATGATGGGGAAGGACTCTTCTGCGTTACTCATCATTTTGGTCTTGGAGATGTTCATCTTCAATCCAATGTTCACACAGGCTGAATTTATTTCTGTCAGCATAGTTTTCAATTTCTCATCATCCTTGGCAAATGCAGAATTGCAGAATTGACTATAGATATTCCCAAATTTTGAATAATATTTATGAGAAGGCCACATCCAATATACAACTTCATGAACCATCCAAGAAATTTTACATTAGAAGAGGTGTCCGACAGGGTGACACTATTTCTCCCAAACTATTTACATTGGCCCTCGAAGATGTCTTCAAAACTCTGGATTGGTCTAAGAAAGGTATAAATATAAACGGCTAGTATCTCAGCAATCTACGGTTAGCAGATGATAGGATGATATAAATGGTTTAAATTTGATTAAACAAAAGTATTGAAAAGATTCAAGTGCAGGTTACATCGTCACATCTCACATACCATTCGTTTTTACATATGTGTTTTCATCAAGTGTGCATATCGTTAATAATATTAGGCCCTTACATATGAAATTGGCGTTTTGCCCTACTGTCAACTTTGATCTCAAATATCTTCTCTTTGGTTAGGAATTCCAAATTCAAATTTATACAGCTATTTACTCATGTATTTGTGTTTCGAAAATTATAATTCATTTGTTTTTTCCTCAATTGTTTTTTTCTTTGCGTCATTCGGTTTAAAAAATGGAAAACTTGAAATATCACGTTATTTACGAGTACGAGTTCCAGCTTGGCACCAGTGCTGCAGAAACGGCTCGAAGGATTAATGATGTGTATGGCGACGGTACCGCAAAAGAAAACACAGTACGTTTTTGGTTCCAACGTTTTCGTTCTGGAAATTTCGACCTGCAGAACATGCCCCGTGGACGGCCGGAGACCAAAGTTGATAATGAAGAATTGAAGGCTATTGTGGAAGCGGATCCATCGCAAACCACGTCCGAGTTAGCTGCAGACTGCGGTGCTAGTGATAAAACTGTTTTAATCCACTTGAAGCAAATTGGGAAGGTGAAAAAGCTTGAAAGGTGGGTACCTCACGAATTGAGTGAAGCAAATCAACAAACGCGCGTTGCTGCTGCGTTGCATTACTCAACCGGCACAATAATGAAGGGATTTTAAATCGAATCATTAACTGTGATAAAAAGTGGATCCTGTACGAAAATCGAAAGCGCTCATCGCAATGGCTGAACCCTGCCGAACCAGCCGAACCATGCCCCAAGCGAAAATTGACTCCAAAAAAGTTACTTGTGAGAGTTTGGTGGACTAGTGCTGGTGTCGTTCACTACAGCTTTCTTAAATCTGGCCAGACGATTACGGCAGATGTCTATTGTCAGCAACTGCAAACCATGATGGAAAAGCTAGCTGCTAAACAACCGAGGCTGGTTAATCGCTCTAGGCCACTGCTGCTTCATGATAACGCTAGACCATACACTGCACAACAGACGGCTACCAAATTAGAGGAGCTACAATTGGAATGTCTAAGACATCCACCGTACTCTCCGGACCTTTCCCCATCAGATTACCCTTTTTATCGAAATTTGGATAACTTCTTGCAAGGGAAAAAATTCAACTCCGATGGGGCAGTCCAAACCGCCTTCAAAGATTTTATTGATTCCCGTCCGAATGGTTTCTTTAGAAAATGGATCGATGAACTACCTATGAGATGGCAAAAGTGCATAGATAGCAATGGTACATACTTTGATTAAATAAATATATATTAAAAAAAAATCGACTTTATGTTCCTCCCATACAAAACGCCAATTTCATATATAAGGACCTAATATTTCTGCACAATAGACTATTAGACTTAAAACTAACCCAAAAGTCTAAATAAAAAAGAAAAGAATAAATATAAGACTATAAGAAATAGTTTGTATAAAAAACTATCCCAATGGTCTACATAAAATAAGAAAAAATACATGAAATAGAAGAATTAGACTATTGGAAATAGATTGTATAAAAACTGACTAAAAGGTCTTCATAAAAGAAGAAGAAGATTAATCTTTAGGAAATAGTTTGCATAAAATTCACCAAAATTCTACATAAAATAAAAAAACGAAGAAAAAACTAAAGGAAAAAGTTTGTGTAAAAACTGTAAGGTCTACATAAAATTAAGAAGAAAAAGAATTAGACTCCATGAAACGTCGCTTCAGACCCTTCAGAACATCCCGTCCCTTTAGGCCCTTCAGTACCTCCCGTCCCTTCAGGCCCTTCAGTACCTCCCGTCCCTTCAGGCCCTTCAGTACCTCCCGTCCCTTCAATCCATCATTACGTCCCTTCCAATCAGGCCCTTCAGTACCTCCCGTCCCTTCAGGCCCTTTTATACCTCCCGTCCCTTCAGGCCCTTTAGTGCATCCCTTCCCTTCATTACATCCCGTCCCTTCAGTCGCTTAAGAAAAGTTTAAATCCAGAAACCATCCTGGAAGAACCGTGAAGAGATGAAAGGACCTTCTTTTCCCAGGATACTCCACCTTCAAAGGTAAAATGACTAAATACACGAAGAAGAAGAAGAAAAAAGTTTAAATCCAGATACCTGCGAAGATATGGCAGGAAGATTGGACCTTCTTCTCCCAGGATTCTCCAACTTCATAGGTAAAATGACCAAAAATACACGAAGAAGAAGAAGAAAAAAGTTTAAATCCAGAAACCTGCGAAGAGATGGAAGGACAATTGGACCTTCTTCTCCCAGGTTAGTCCACCTTCATAGGTAAAATGACCAAATACACGATGAAGAAGAAGAAGAAAAAAGTTTTAATCCAGAAACCTGCGAAGAGATGGAAGGACAGTTGGACCTTCTTCTCCCAGGATACTCCAACATCATAGGTAAAATGACCAAATACGCGACGATGACGAAGAAGAAGAAAGTTTAAATCCAGAAACCTGCGAAAAGATTGAAGGAAAATTGGACCTTCTTCTTCCAGGATAGTTCATCTTCATAGGTAAAATAACCAAATACACGGTGAAGAAAAAGATGAAAAAAGTTTATATGCAGAACCCGTTCTGGAAGACCTGTGAAGAGATGGAAGGACAGTTGGACCTTCTTCTCCCAGAATACTCCAACGTCATATGTAAAATGACCAAATACACGATGAAGAAGAAGAAGAAGAAAAAAGATTAAATCTAGAAACCTGCGAAGAGATAGAAGGAAAATTGGAGCCTTTTCTCACAGAATAGTCCACCTGCATAGGTAAAATGACCAAATATACGATGAAGAAGAAGAAAAAGTTAAAATCCACAAACCGTCCTGGAAGACCTGCGAAGAGATGGAAGGACAGTCGGACCTTCTTTTCCCAGGATACTCCCCCTTCATAGGTAAAATGACCAAATACACGAAGAAGAAGAAGAATAAGAAAAAAGTTTAAATCCAGAAACCATCCTGGGCATACGCTCGACAATTCACCAAAGTTTCATTGTAATCGGACAAACGGTTTAGGAGTACATCGCAAACATACATAAATAAACAAATAAAATAATTTTCCTATAGGAAATCAGTATATTGTTGATTTGTAAGTAAATAGTATTAGGTAGGTACCTACCTATAACAATGTTCTAAATAAATTCGATTCATAACAAATTTTATTTGAATATCAGAATCTTTCCGTAACCATAGTAACCATTCCAATATTAATATCAAATGAGCTCGATACATTTTTTGGATATGTAGGTAGGTACCTACATTGGTTTGTTCGAAGCCACAAAAACGAAAATTGTCCGATATATCAAATGTTATATACAAATTATGCAATTTTATTATGCCTATATCTTTACTTATAATTAACAGACTTTTACAATATATGTCTTAAAACTTGCTGTAATGTCTTGTGTTTCATTTTATTATTTCATAATCAGATTTATTTCAAAGGTATATTATTTTAAATAACATATTCATTCGGTAGGAAAATTAAATATCGTATGAAAAGATATTAAAATGGCGGGGTTATATGTACATTTGTACACAACGCTTACTTTAAAAATAAGTGAAACATTATAATTAGACAAAATATTCACCATGTTTTTCACTTAAAAGCTAAGTTATACTTGAAAATATATTTTATTCGTGTAAAAACGTACTTCTAACTTTTAAACAAACAGATATTTGCGTGCAAAATGTACACTTTTTTGACAGATATGACTTGGAAAATTTTGTATGAAAAAAATAATTATTGAAATATTTTTAAAATTCAGCATTTTTATCGCATTATTTTTAGCGTGACACTGCATCAGGTATACTGGTACACGTTCGCACATAAATTAGATTTTTAGATGCTCTTGGTTTTTCAGAAGGCGTGAGACAAACACACACACACACACACATACACACACACACACATACACACACACACAGACACTAACATTTTGATTGCTTTATTACTTTAGATAATTAATCTAAAGTAATAAAGCAATCAAAATGTTAGTGTATGTGTGTGTGTGTGTGTGTGTGTGTGTGTATGTGTGTGTGTGTGTGTTTGTCTCACGCCTTCTGAAAAACCAAGAGCATCTAAAAATCTAATTTAAGTGCGAACATGTACCAGTATACCAGATGCAGTGTCACGCTAAAAAGAATGCGATAAAAATGCTGAATTTTAAAAATATTTAAATAATTATTTTTTTCATACAAAATTTTCCAAGTCATATCTGTCAAAAAAGTGTACATTTTGCACGCAAATATCTGTTAGTTTAAAAGTTAGAAGTAGGTATTTACACAAAAAAAAATATATTTTGAAGTATAACTTAGCGTTTAAGTGAAAAACATGGTGAATATTTGGTATAATTATAATGTTTAACTTATTTTTAAAGTAAGCCTTTTGTACATAAACGCCGCCATTTTAATATCTTTTCATACAATATTTCATTTACCCACCGAATGAATATGTTCTTGAAAATAATAAACCTTTGAAATAAATGTAATTATGAAATAATAAAATGAAACACAAGACATTACGGCAAGTTTTAAGACATATATTGTAAAAATGTGTTATTTATTAGTAAAGATATAGGCATAATAAAATTGCATAATTTGTAAATAATATTTGATTTTTCTGACAATTTTCATTTTTATGGCATCGAACAAACCAATGTAGGTACCTACATATTCAAAAAATGTATCCGAACCATTCGATATTACTTACGTGTTCGAATCGTTTCCATGGCTACAGAAAGAATGTGATATTCAAATAAAATTTGTTAGGAATCGAATTTATTTAGAAGGTTGTTGTAGGTAGGTACCTACCTAATACTATTTACTTACAAATCAACAATAATATACCTATACTGATTTCCTATAGGAAAATTATTTTATTTATTTATTTATCAACCGTTTGTCCGATTATAATGAAACTTTGGTGAATTGTCGAGCGTATGCCCAGGATGGTTTTTGGATTTAAACTTTTTTCTTATTCTTCTTCTTCTTCGTGTATTTGGTCGTTTTACCTATGAAGGGGGAGTATCCTGGGAAAAGAAGGGCCGACTGTCCCTCCATCTCTTCACAGGTCTTCCAGGACGGGTTCTGCATATAAACTTTTTTCTTCTTTTTCTTCAACGTGTACTTGGTCATCTTACCTATGAAGATGAACTATCCTGGGAGATGAAGGTCCAATTTTCCTTCCATCTCTTCGCAGGTTTCTGGATTTAAACTTTTTTCTTCTTCATCTTCATCGTCTATTTGGTAATTTTACCTTTGAAGGTGGACTAACCTGGGAGAAGAATGTCCAATTTTCCTTCCATCTCTTCGCAGGTATCTGGATTTAAACTTATTTCTTCTTCTTCTTCTTCATCGTGTATTTTTGGTCATTTTACCTATGAAGTTGGAGAATCCTGGAAGAAGAAGGTCCAACTGTCCTTCCATCTCTTCGCAGGTATCTGGGTTTAAACTTTTTTCTTCTTCTTCGTGTATTTAGTCATTTTACCTATTAAGTAGAGCATCCTGGGAAAAGAAGGTTCTTTCATCTCTTCGCGGTTCTTCCAGGATGGTTTCTGGATTTAAACTTTTCTTAACCGACTGATGGGACGGGATGTAATGAAGGGAAGGGAGGCACTAAAGGGCCTGAAGGGACGGGAGGTATAAAACTGCCTGAAGGGACGGAAGGTACTGAAGGGCCTGATGGGAAGGGACGTAATGAGGGATTAAAGGGACGGGAGGTACTGAAGGGCCTGAAGCGGCGGGTCCTGGAGTCTAATTCTTTTTCTTCTTAATTTTATGTAGACCTTTAGGGCAGTTTTTATACAAACTATTTCCTATTGTCTAAATCATCTTCTTCTTCTTTTATGTATACATTTGGGTCATTTTTTTATAAAAATTATTTCCTTTAGTCTAATTATTATTCTTCTTCATTTAAGTACGTAGACTTTTGGGAGAGTTTTAATAAAAACTATTTCCAATAGTCTTATTCATTTTCTTTTATGTAGACCTTTTGGTCAGTATTTATACAAACTATTTCCAATAGTCTAAATATTCTTCTTCTTCTTTTTTGTAGACCTTTGGGTGAGCTTTTATACAATCTATTTCCAATAGTCTAATTCTTCTATTAGGTATATGTATTTTTACTTATTTTATGTAGACCATTGGAATAGTTTTTTATACAAACTATTTCTTATAGTCTTATACTTATTTTTCTCTTTTTATTTAGTCTTTTGGGTTAGTTTTAAGTCTAATAGTCTATTGTGCAGAAATATTATTAACGATATGCACACTTGATGAAAATACATATGAAATGAATGGGATATGGGATGTGACGATATAACCTGCACTAGAATCTTTTCAATACTTTTGTTTAATTAAATTTAAACCATTTATATCATCCTATTTTGAATAATTTTCAACACCTAATATTTAAAGAATGGGGGTTGTGGCCATTACTGAACTCTTCACAACATTTATATTCAAATTAAAAACTATTTACTATAGTTCAAGTCTTCTTCTTCTTCGTTAATGAAGACTTTCAGTCAAATTGAGCAAAAATATAATGCACACTTGATAAAAAAATATAAAAACGAATGGGATGTGACCAATACTAGATCTTTTCAGTACCTACGTTTGTTTAATCAAATTTTAACCACATCCCAACATCGAAAATTACTAAATTTTCAATAGGTACACATTACAATTTGTTTTCGATGATAATATTTAAAAATGGGGGTTGTGGCCAAACCAATCTCTTTACAACGTTGATAAACAGTCATATTTAAAACCATTACGCATAGTCCATGCGAGCAGAAATTGTATAAATATTATACTTCATTCACACTTTATAGCAATATATAAAAAAGAATGGGTTGTGGCCATCACTTGAACATTTTACAATACTTAAACTCAATCAAATTTCAAACCACTTTTCACAGTCTGATATTGCAAAATAATTGGGTGACAATATTATAAAAACGATTGCTTTTTCTTTCACAATTTTACATTCTTGGCCAACGGCGGGACATAAAAGCTAGTTAACAATAAAATGAGGAAGTTACAAAAAAAATTACATACTAGAGCTAGAAGTTAAGTGCTTGTGTACATATGTATGTGTGTGTATGTGTAAGTATTTAATGGGATACAATGAACACCTCACTAGGATGTCCGGTGCCGAGGTGTTCATTTGAACAGTTGTGTGACATTTAAACAGTTGTCTTCGTTCGAAGTACAATCAGCAAGATTATGGAGTAGCCTTAGTCCGGATATTGAGTCGTATAACTCACTTTGTATTTTCAAGAAAAAACTAAAGAACGATTATTTATACCTAAACATTTGATCCCGATTTCCTCTCTTTGTCCTCACCCTATAATTTTTTTGCTATTAGGTATTTTTTTTGTTTTAATTATTATCTAAGTGTAATGCATCTTTTCTGAGATTTTTCGCTTTCATTCTTTAGCTGCGGTATATACCTATACAATTTTGTCATACTTTGTAATCTGGTTGAATGGAGGAAATTGCCTAATGACAATATTCCTGCCAGTGTAGGTACATTTGTTTATATTATGTACATAAAGATGAATAAATAAATAAAATTCTTCTCTTTCTTTCTCCTTAGAGCTTTTGTCCCGTTTCTATCGGGGTACGCTTTGACCATGATCCTGGAATTGATGAGTCTGGTTATTACATTGAAGCGACTGCTATCTAACCTTCGTAACCCTTAGAAGGGGGAACCAGACATAATCAATTTAATTATTAATTAATTTTAATTTCAAATGAAATAATTAATTTAACATTATCATTAACATGATTTAGTAAAAAAAACACAAAGAAGGTCGCCCAAATGTACACATCTCCCAATGCTTCAAAATTTATCTTTTTAGTGGAGAGTTATGTGTTGGTCAGAGTTAACTCGCTTTATTTTATGCGCCCTACCACTGTGGCGGGGTACGATCGTCCAACTAATGAAACCGACCATTATCGCGTAATGTGGCAGTCCACTACGATCAGGTTTATTATTATTCAATTGATAAATATCTTCAAATTATAATGAATTTGGCCGTCGGTGCCGGCTGGTGGACCGCGAGGGGAAGGAGGTATTGAGGAGAGAGGGGCGCTGCAGAAAGAGCCTAGCAAATTACGCGCACCAACATAAGCAGAAGCCCAGGAAAATTAGGTAGGTACCTAATTGTAGTGGGTTCCTACTCGAGATTACAAAAGCCATCATTATCTTTGTCTGAATCTTCATCTCCCGCTTATTCGCCGTTGTGTACCTCGCCGCTGAGGATCGTGACCCATGCTAAATTTTCACTACTCCCCGAATCCAATGGCCTTTCCCAAATATAAGTAGGTGCGTCGCTAATATTCAGACTAGTGATGAGAATATACACTATATAATATATGTAGTCTTGGTGTAATGTTTTGTATCGAATAAAAGACCAAGACTACGTACGTTACAATTTCAAGATCAAGATGAGCTTGAGGTTAATATTCGGAATCTCATAAGACTCGTAGGTATATATATACAAGAATCCTTATACTTTGCAAAATATTACATGCTTTTATTTTTTGTTTCGACATGGTGCTCCAGTATAAAGAAGGAGCTGGAGGCTCCAGAGTATTCCCGTTGTGACAAACCAGGACAGAAGATCCTGGCGCATACATACAAGGAGGCCTGACCCTGAATAAACCGGGATAGAGGGGTAAGAAAAAGAAAAAAAATAAAGAATGAGTAATTACTATTAACTATTACGTTATGATTTTTCAATCTTTGTGCAAATTTTTAACAGGTAGCATGTAGAGATTCCATACTATGTGTTTCGCTATGGTGTATTGTTTGTATGTGCATATGACGTATGGAGTGAGACGTAATGTGCATATGACGTATGGAGTGAGACGAAATGTGAATATGACGTATGGAGTGAGACGTAATGTGCATATGACGTATGGAGTCAAACGTAATGTGCATATGACGTATGGAGTAAAACGTAATGTGCATATGACGTATAGAGTAAGACGTAATGTGCATTTTGACGTATGGAGTAAGACGTAATGTGCATATGACGTATGGAGTAAACGTCACGTGCATATATATTATGACGTATGGAGTAAGACGTAATGTGCATTATGACGTATGAAGTAAGACGTAATGTGTATATGACGTAATGTGCATTATGACGTATGGAGTAAGACGATATGTGTATATGACGTAATGTGCATATGACGTATGGAGTAAGACGTCACGTGCATATATATTATGACGTATGGAGTAAGACGTAATGTGCATTATGACGTATGGGGTAAGACGTAATGTGTATATGACGTAATGTGCATATGACGTATGGAGTAAGACGTCACGTGCATATATATTATGACGTATGGAGTAAGACGAAATGTGCATATGGCGTACGGAGTAAGACCTATTGTGCATATGACGTATGGAGTAAGACGAAATGTGTATATGACGTATGGTGTAAGACGTAATGTACATAATATGACATACGGAGTAAGACGTACATAATATGAAATTTTGTGTCCATAAACCATAAGTTCTATTGACTTCATATAATCACTTCATACCGCACCAAAACTTTCAAAATGCTCTCACGTCCTGTTAAATATTCTTTTTTTTTAATTTGACTGTAAAGGTATGTATTGAATTATAATAAATACATTTTTGATTGAAAAATGAATCATGATGGTTTTCAGTATAACAAACTAAAAATAAAACTTTCAAAGACATCGTGTGTTTAGTGTTGACTAAAATATTAATTTATATACGTAATTTGTGGATTCGTGATTAGAAAGCGTTGTTGAAATTTCGAAATAGCTTCGTTAATGACGCTATAGAATTTCGTATAAATCTATTATAATCATTATAATAATATGGTCCAATATGAAACAATAAATTCATTGTCGTTGCTTTTTCGAGTGGGAGTCCCCTTTTATATTCATCATTTATCTATGGCGTTAGTCTTACCTGCCTTCCTTCCTGTGAATGTGTATGTGTGTGTGTGTGTGTGTGTGTCTTCAAAACGTCGTGTTTTTCTACATAATATTATAAATTATTATGTTGGCAATGCGTTATTGTGGACATGTTTTAATATTATGTGGGACGTAGCCAGCGTTTTACTCAAAAATATTAAATGCAAAATAATGAGGTTTACAGTTTATGCGATGAGCAAAATGTCATTGCTTTTAAGAGGGTGACTGCTACCAATTAACGTACCTATTTTTTCAATTTGAATTTGTATCATTAATACAAAACGAATCACTTTGAAAAAAATAACCTTGTTAGTTTGGATATTAATAAAGAAAAATATACCTTAACTTTTTAATTATCTTATGTATATATTCTTGTAGGAAAATAATAAGCATACCCCGATTTTTGACATTTATCTTAAATTTCTAAAAAACTATAAGGTATAGAGCATTATATTTTTTTATAAATTAAAGAAGATCAAAATATCTGAATAAATATGATGTGACGTTGCATTAATGCATCAGGTTAAGTAAATAAACCAAAAAAACTCTTATTTCGCAATGGCGCTGAATGGAAAATAAATGTTTTTAAGGTTGATTTACTAAACCTGAAACATTAATGCAACGTCACATCATATTTTTAAGATATTTTAGTCTTCTTTAATTAAAAAAAAATATGTTGAACTATGCCTTACATTTTATTAAAAATATAAGATAAACATTGAAAATCGGGGTATGCCATTATTTTTCTTCAAGAATTTATACAGAACATTATCAAAAAGTAAGGAAATATTTTCTTTATTAATACCTAAACTATCTAAATTATTTTTTTCAAACGATTTGATAAGAAATAATGATGGTATATCAAATTGAAAAATAGGCTCGTTGGCAGCAGTCCCCCCTTAAACAATAACTTTATGGATTTAGGAACTAACCGTTCCCTCTTCAAGCAAATTTTCAACTAACAATCAATTCAATATGAACCTACATACTGTGGTTTACACAAAGTTTTTAATTATATATTTTAAAATATCGTTGTATTTGGGATTACAATTGAGATGTTTCCGCAGCATGCAATATTAAGATGTTACTCACATTTATCAAACTTAGAGATCATGTGTTTTTTGTTGCATTTATTAAAATCTACTTTGTTATTAAAATCTACTTTGTTACACATGAGCTATTTTATGTAGAAACGTCATCAGTGCTAAGGAAGAAACGGCTGCTTCTAAAACCGGTATTATCAAGTATGTAAGTCATTCCTAATCCAACTGTCGATTCGTTCATGAGAATTCAATTCTCTTAATGAATCGACATTATTGTTCCCACCCAATTGTGTCCTCTTACAGATCGGAGCTCCTCGTTGCTGTCCCTGGGCCTCTTCAAGGTCCCATTGGACATGCGGACTTAGTGATCTCGAAGAACAATTACAAAGCCTTCAAACGATTTTGCCATAGATACGGTGCCTTATTTTCCGAAGATTCTCACTGACTTTTCTGTTTCCAGAGATCTTGGTCACTTCTCTGATGCCCTATATATATGGATCTGAAGTCGCCGACAGTCCGCAAGTGTGAATCTCAATTCGCACTTGTTGATTGTTCTTTTTGCACCATGGTGCCGAGATTGCTAATCAGAGGGCTCCATGAGCTACTCTTCGTGCCATGCATTGTTTTTTTTTTGTCATTCATTCTAGCGTTCTGCGAAGGGGCCGTTGACAGTCCCCATATGCGGAGCGGGTGGTGGTGGGAGTAGCGAGAATCGACATTATTAAGCCAAGAAGCGTGTACGATGGAAAATTTTGTATGGTGTAGTGGACTTTTTGCAAGCTAATAACACCAACTAGAGGCCTCGCATCATATATGTTCCCTTACATGGATTTACTCAGAATTCGGAGTAGAACATTTTATGTGAGTTTTGTGTGTGTCTGTGTGTGTGTCTGTCTGTGTGTCTGTGTGTTCCCCCCCCCCTTATAACTTTTGATCCGCTCAATTTACAGAGCCCAAATTTTTAGAATATATAAACAGTTATAGGCCTACAAAACTTTTATACTCAGAATTGTGAATTTTTGTTTCAGTCAGGGGTTATCAACTTTTGAATTTTTACTTTATTTTTCCATCTCAGAAACCGTAAAAGCTACAACGCTGAAAATTGGTATGAACATAGAAAAATATAAAATCTTAAATGTGTTTTTTTTTTGATTCCAGGGTTTCTCAAACATTTTTTACTAAGCAAAATATTTTTTTTATGATAAATTTGTGAGTTTAACTGCCTATATTTCAATTTTTTTTAAATATTGAAAAAAGCCTAAACACCCCAACTAGATAATTTAATTTTCTATAAAAAATATTAACATTGTACTAGTACATCTCAATTTTTTTTTAACAATTTTTATAAAAATTGAATTTAGTGACGATATTGCTTCATACAATTTGTATGGTAGTCACCTATACACAATATCAAAGAAGACTTTGATACTTCATCTCCAAACATACAATATATACCATCATGCTGTTTTCATATTCCGGATAGGAAAAAATGACTGACCTCCATACTATCCTATCTTGACTACCTAGGTACATGTGTTGTATAGAAAACCAAATATCATAAAATAATAAATAATTTTTATTTATGGATTTATAGTTTGGTACTTATTTTTCAACTAAACATACTATCGCTATCGACAGTTGGATCTCATGTGTTACATGCAACTAGTATGTAGGTAACTTGATATAACAAGATATCAAGGTACCTACTACACTTCTTTTTCTATAAAGTGCAAAATCATGTGTCCACTTTCTGTAATATTAATAGGTACCTTCCAGTGGCGGCCGCTAACTAATAAGTTTGGCGGTTCGTTGGATAAAAAAAACGCTGTAAATACAAGAATGACATGTACGTAGTATATATAAATCAATGAACATATCGTTGCAAATTTTGAATTTGTTCAACCGACACAACAAACAGTAAAAAGTTTTTGGAATTCTATAAATAATTAACCAGTAGAATAATTACTATAAGGCCCGAATTTATAAAACGTACTCAGATTTTTCTCAATGTTTAGCATGAAAAATTCCATATATTTTAATGTGCTAAGTATTGACTTAAGCACTGAGAATGGTTTATAAATATGGCCCTAAGGCTAAATAACACGAAAATCCACACTGAACAATCACGTAGAATAATTATACAAAAACCAATGAGTTGCAATTTATAATCAAACAAACTCAATGACAATAACACAAATTTGACAACTTACTTACTACTTACTTTACGGGTCCGGACCTTAGACCTTGCCACTCCAAGAGGCGGCGACGGATATCGCCTTGTGACTGAAAACGGTAAAACAAAACGATTCGAGCGCCGCCTATCATAGAATCGGCAAACTTAAATTATGTGCCTAAGGTAGGTACAAACAAGACGGAGCGCCGCACCGAATTCATCATATATTTGTAAGCATTTGTATGAGATATCTTCCATCTCACGGGCCAGTACTGTTGTCCCTATATTCCATACATTTTTAATAGCATTTGCGGTGCGCTTGCAATTACGCACCGCGAGTCAACATAGTTACATAATTTCAGGCGTTTATTTAAATAACGCGATACTCAAAATTTCTGTCTTCTTTCTTGTACTGACGTTGCAAGTAATTCGGTATTTTTTAATCATGTTTGTTGATAAATAAATTGGTTTTGGCTTTCATTTTATTTCACCGGTTCAGCGCTCCAGCGCACCCTAGGAGCGGCCGCCATTGGTACCTTCACTACTGCGGTGATTCATTTAATATATTTTGATATTAAAGGTGGAAAATTTTTGTCCACTATGTACATGCGCATATGTAAAACGTATATCCTCACTAATATCCATTTTCGTAAATAACACTTCATACACATCACTAATATCACAATGATACATATCTTATACCAAAATTGAAGAGGGCTAAGAACAAAAACAGACATCTTCTCCCAAAATATATTATTGAACGATTCTTATGATATTTTTTGCATCACAGAGACATGGCTCAATAAAAATATTTTTGACGCGGAACTCGTAACCACCGATAATTACAGCATTTTTAGAGGTGACAGGCAATATGATGACCACAACCAAGGACGAGGCGGTGGAACTATAATTATAGTACATAACCAATTGCATGCATATTTTCGTGAAGACTTGACATGCTCGGCCGAATTCATTTGGGTAACAATTCCAGCTTCTAAATTCACAAATAAACACAAAATGCACATAGCATGTGTATACCTTCTTGCCGCCTGGACAGCATTACGACATGTCACTCAAATCATTCCTCACTCTACTTAGTTCGGTTCATGATCTTCATCCGGATGACCATATGATTATAACCGGCGACCCTTTCTTGGAACTCACATCCTTCATTGACCAATCTGATACCTTCTTATACAAACAACTTAACCAACATATCACTGCTCATCGACACAATGGCCTACACTGATATAAAGCAATATAATTGCATTACTTGACCTAATACTTACTTATCTGGAATGTAATGTAATAGGTACGTGCCGATCACCCACTTGTTAATGAAGATTCGCATCACCCTGCTCTGCACATCGATGCCCAACTCCCAACCACACCTTTTATGAATCCAGTTCCCAGAGAAATTTTCTAATTTAACAAAGCTAATTATTCAGAAATAAATTCGCATCCTTCTGTATATGATTGGTCATACTTAAAACATTTATAATTCTTTTATTAAAGAATTTTTAATTCTTTTATTAAAGAATTTATAATTCTTTTATTAAAGAATTTATAATTCTTTTATTAAAGAATTTATAATTCTTTTATTAAAGAATTTTATACTTCGATAAATAGTACAATTAAATCACACGTTCCTGCAAAATTATTAAAAAACGATAGCTTTCAGTTTAGTTTTCACCTCCACTGAAGAAAATTTCCAAAGAAAAACGTCAAGTGCATAAAAGCAATAGGTAGGTACTGATTGATTTTCTTTCAGTTTGACCTCTGCCTCGTCATAACCTGTTGAGATAAATTGTAGTGAAGATTTCATATCTTAAATCTTTTCTTCTTGTGATGATATTTTACTGTCCATTGCGTCAATCCTATTAGAGCAACCCTGTAGAACTGTCAAAAGGTCAGCTTTAACAGCATGTATTTCATGTTTTAATTCAAGTTTGATATTATGTATTTCTTGGAATATTTTGCTGATGTTGTCTTCAATAGATGACATATGTGGGAACGGACAGGGAGATTTTTTTCAGAAATGGTATTTTTTTTCTTTTTCTTTTTCGCGAAAAGTGTCACGCGAAAAGAGTCACGCGAAAAATGTCACGCGAAATGTGTCACGCGCAAGTGTCACTCGAAAAGTGTCACGCGAAAGGTGTCTCGCGACAAGTGTCACACGATTCCATGGTATGTATTTTCTTTTTATTTTTCATTTTCTTTTTCTTTTTCTTTTTCTTTTTCTTTATCTTTATCTTTATCTTTTTCTTAATCTTTATCTTAATCTTTATCGTTATCTTTTTCTATATCTTTTTCTTTTTCTTTATCTTTTTCTTTTTCTTTTTCTTTTCTTTTTCTTTTTCTTTTTCGCGTTAAGTGTCAAGCGAAAAATGTCCCGCGAAAAGTGACACGCGACAAGTGTCACGCGATTCCATGGTATGGATTTTCTTTTTCTTTTTCGCGAAGTGTCACGCGAAAAGTGTCACCGAAAAGTGTCACGCGAAATATGTCACGCGAAAAGTGTCACGCGAAAAGTGTCACGGGAAGTGTCACGCGAGAAGTGACACGCGAAAAGTGTCACGCGAAAAGAGTCACGCGAAAAATGTCACGCGAAATGTGTCACGCGAAAAATGTCCCGCGAAAAGTGACACGCGACAAGTGTCACGCGATTCCATGGTATGGATTTTCTTTTTCTTTTTCGCGAAGTGTCACGCGAAAAGTGTCACCGAAAAGTGTCACGCGAAATATGTCACGCGAAAAGTGTCACGCGAAAAGTGTCGCGAAAAGTGTCACGGGAAAAGTGTCTCGCGAGAAGTGACACGCGAAAAGTGTCACGCGAAAAGAGTCACGCGAAAAATGTCACGCGAAATGTGTCACGCGCAAGTGTCACTCGAAAAGTGTCACGCGAAAGGTGTCTCGCGACAAGTGTCACACGATTCCATGGTATGTATTTTCTTTTCCTTTTCCTTTTCCTTTTCCTTTTCCTTTTCCTTTTCCTTTTCCTTTTCCTTTTCCTTTTCCTTTTCCTTTTCCTTTTCCTTTTCTTTTTCTTTTTCTTTTTCTTTTTTATCTTTATCTTTATCTTTTTCTTTTCTTTTTCTTTTTCTTTTTCGCGTAAAGTGTCAAGCGAAAAATGTCCCGCGAAAAGTGTCACGCGACAAGTGTCACGCGATTCCATGGTATGGATTTTCTTTTTCTTTTTCGCGAAGTGTTACGCGAAAAGTGTCACCGAAAAGTGTCACGCGAAATATGTCACGCGAAAAGTGTCACGCGAAAAGAGTCGCGTAAAGTGACACGCGAAAAGTGTCACGCGAAAAGTGACACGCGAAAAGTGTCACGCGAAAAGTGTCAAGCGAAAACTGTCACGCGAAAAATGTCACGCGAAAAGTGTCACGTGAAAAGTGACACGCGAAAAGTGTCACGCGAAAAAAGTCACGCGAAAAGTGTCACGCGAAAAATGTCACGCGAATAGTGTCACGCGAAAAGTGTCTCGCGACAAGTGTCACACGATTCCATGGTATGTATTTTCTTTTTCTTTTTCTTTTTCTTTTTCTTTTTCTTTTTCTTTTTCTTTTTCTTTTTCTTTTTCTTTTTCTTTTTCGCGAAGTGTCACGTGAAAAGTGTCACGCGAAAATTGTCGCGAAAAGTGTCACGCGAAAAGTGTCGCGAAAAGTGTCACGAGAAAAGTGTCATGCGAAATGTGTCACGCTTTAAGTGTCACGCGAAAAGTGTCACGTGAAATATGTCACGCGAAAAGTGTCTCGCGAAAAGTGTCACGCGAAAAATATCACGCGAAATGTGTCACGCGAAAAGTGTCACGCGAAAAGTGTCGCGAAAAGTGTCACGCGAAAAGAGACACGCGAAAAGTGTCACGCGAAAAGTGTCACGCGAAATGTGTCACGCGAAAAGTGTCACGCGAAAAGTGACACGCGAAAAGTGTCACGCGAAAAGTGTCAAGCGAGAAACTGTCACGCGAAAAATGTCACGCGAAAAGTGTCACGTGAAAAGTGACACGCGAAAAGTGTCACGCGAAAAGTGTCACGCGAAAAATGTCCCGCGAAAAGTGTCACGCGAAAAAAGTCACGCGAAAGGGTCACGCGAAAAATGTCACGCGAAAAGTGTCACGCGAAAAGTGTCTCGCGACAAGTGTCACACGATTCCATGGTATGTATTTTCTTTTTATTTTTCGTTTTCTTTTTCTTTTCCTTTTTGTTTTTCTTTTTCTTTTTCGCGAAGTGTCACGTGAAAAGTGTCACGCAAAAAATGTCACGCGAAAAGTGTCGCGAAAAGTGTCACGCGAAAAGAGACACGCGAAAAGTGTCACGCGAAAAGTGTCACGCGAAATGTGTCACGCGAAAAGTGTCACGCGAAAAGTGACACGCGAAAAGTGTCACGCGAAAAGTGTCAAGCGAGAAACTGTCACTCGAAAAATGTCACGCGAAAAGTGTCACGTGAAAAGTGACACGCGAAAAGTGTCACGCGAAAAGTGTCACGCGAAAAATGTCCCGCGAAAAGTGTCACGCGAAAAAAGTCACGCGAAAGGGTCACACGAAAAATGTCACGCGAAAAGTGTCACGCGAAAAGTGTCTCGCGACAAGTGTCACACGATTCCATGGTATGTATTTTCTTTTTATTTTTCTTTTTCTTTTCCTTTTTGTTTTTCTTTTTCTTTTTCGCGAAGTGTCACGTGAAAAGTGTCACGCAAAAAATGTCACGCGAAAAGTGTCACGCGAAAAGTGTCACGCTAAAACTGTCATGCGAATAGTGTCACGCGAAAAATGTCACGCGAAATATGTCACGCGAAAAATGTCACGCGAAAAGTGTCACGCGAAAAGTGTCACGCGAAAAGTGTCACACGAAATGTGTCACGCGAAAAGTGTCACGCGATTCCATGGTAAGGATTTTCTTTTTCTTTTTCTTTTTCTTTTTCTTTTTCTTTTTCTTTTTCTTTTTCTTTTTCTTTTTCTTTTTCTTTTTCTTTTTCTTTTTCTTTTTCTTTTTCTTTTTCTTTTTCTTTTTCTTTTTCTATTTCGTACACCTTGATTCAAAACTTCTCTTCGACAAACATATTGAAATTATAGTAAACAAATCTTATAAAATGTTAGGCTTTATATTTAGAATCAGTAAATACTTTAAAAACCCCAATACATTAAAACAATTATATTGCTCTCTTGTCAGAGGTCAACTTGAGTACGCATCAACTATATGGAATCCCCAGTACAAGGTTTACATTCACTCGTTGGATCAAATTCAGAATAAATTCATTAAATATTCAAACTACCGTTGTAACAATACTTACCAACCTACTATACTAACTTCTTTGACCACGCGACGCACAATTTCAGACCTTATGTTCCTTCACAGTATACTAAATGGAAACATAGAATGCCATGAAATTCTTACCAATATCAAATTTAATACATCTACTCGCCGGACAAGACATACGTCACTTTTCTTCTCCAATATTTGTAAAACAAATGCTTCCAAAAACGCTCCGATTAACAGAATGATAAACTTATTTAACTCTTATGAAAAGCATGCCGACTTAGACATATTTTTTGATTCACATATAACCTTCAAAAATAAACTTATATCTAACGTCGTGACATTATAACAATTATTTACAGATTAATTTTATTTTTCCCAACCACCCTCAGCAATATATTTTCTTATTCTTCTCAACTCATGAATCTGTCAATATATGTTCGTCTATCATGTATACACATGCACACCCTCTCTCTCACACACACATACGCACCCACACACTCACACTCTTTCTAGATATCTCTTTCACACACACATGTATTACTCTTCTCTCATACGCGCACCCCACTAATTCACACTTTTTTGATGTATTATTTTGATATTAGGTATAGTACGTAAGAGGTACATGTTATTTCTGTATTTTTATTTATTTAATTTTAATAATTGTATGCATGTACTGTGTGCTGTCCTTTGTAAAATAAAATAAAAATAAAATAAATAAAAAAATTTCTTTTTCTTTTTCTTTTTCGCGAAAAGTGTAACGCGAAAAGTCGATACATCGTATTTTTCCAGATATTCCAACTGTCGATTTGTTCAGGAGAACTTTGTTCTCTTAACATATCGACAATGTTTCAAGCCAGGATACGCGAGAATTGTATGCAGAGGTCTACTTTTTTCACGGCTTTCCCAACTTTGAAGTCAAAAACACCAACTAAGAAGCTTCGCAGCATATACACGGATTTACTCAGAATTCGGAGTAGAACATTTCGTGTGTCTGTGTGTGTGTCCCTTATGACTTTTGATCCGCTCAATTTACAGAGCCCAACATTTCAGAATATATAAACAGTTATAGGCCTACAAAACTTTTATACTCAGAATTTTGAATTTTTGTTTCAGTCAGGGGTTATCAACTTTTGAATTTTTACTTTATTTTTCCATCTCAGAAACCGTAAAAGCTACAACGCTGAAAAATGGTATGAACATAGAAAAATATAAAATCTTAAATGTTTTTTTTTTTAAATTCCAGGGTTTCTCTAACATTTTTTACTAAGCAAAATATTTTTTTATTATAAATTTGTGAGTTTAACTGCCTATATTTCATTTTTTTTAAATATTGAAAAAAGCCGAAACACCCCAACTAGATAATTTAATTTTCTATAAAAAATATTAACATTGTATTAGTACATCTCAAATTTTTTTTAACAATTTTTATAAAAATTGAATAAAGTGAAGACATTGCTTCATACAATTTGTATGGTAGTCACCTATACACAATATCAAAGAAGACTTAATAGTTTGATACTTCATCTCCAAACATACAATATATACCATCATGCTGTTTTCATATTCCGGTTAGGAAAAAAAGACTGACCTCCATACTATCCTATCTTGACTACCTAGGTACATGTGTTGTATAGAAAACCAAATATCATAAAATAATAAATAATTTTTAATTATGGGTTTATAATTTGCTACTTATTTTTCAACTATACATACTATCGCTATCGACAGTTGGATCTCATGTGTTACATGCAACTAGTTTAAATAAAATCACTTTTCCAACTGTCGATTCGTTCATGAGAATTCAATTCTCTTAATGAATCGACATTATTAAGCCAAGATGCGTGTACGAAGGAAAATTTTGTATGGCGTAGTGGACTTTTTGCATGCTAATAACACCAACTAGAGGCCTCGCAGCATATATGATCCCATACATGGATTTACTCAGAATTCGGAGTAGAACATTTTATGTGAGTTTTGTGTGTGTGTGTGTGTCTGCTGTGTGTCCCCCCCCCCTTATAACTTTTGATCCGCTCAATTTACAGAGCCCAAATTTTCAGAATATATAAACAGTTATAGGCCTACAAAACTTTTATACTCAGAATTGTGAATTTTTGTTTCAGTCAGGGGTATCAACTTTTGAATTTTTACTTTATTTTTCCATATATCTCAGAAACCATAAAAGCTAGAACGCTGAAAATTAGTATATTCATAGACAAATACAAAATCTCAAATAAGTTTTTTTTTTAAATTCCAGGGTTTCTCAAAGGTTTTTTATTAAGAAAAATATTTTTTTTATGATAAATTTATAAGTTTAACTGCCTATATTTCCATTTTTTTTTTAAATATCGAAAAAAGCCGAAACACCCCAACTAGATAATTTAATTTTATATAAAAAATACAAACATTGTATTAGCACATCTCAAATTTTTTTTAACAATTTTTATAAAAATTAAATTTAGTGACGACATTGCTTCATACAATTTGTATGGCAATTAGCTACACACAATAATCTAAGAAGACTTAATAGTTTGATACTTATCTCCAAACATACATACATACCATCATGCTGTTTTCATATTCTGGGTAGGATCAAAGGACTGACCTCCATACTATCCTATCTTGACATACATACCTAGGTACATGTGTTGTATAGAAAACCAAATATCTTAAAATATTAAATAATTTGTATTTATGGGTTTATAGTTTGGTACTTATTCTTCAACTGTATATATTATCACTATCGACAGTTGGATCTCATGTGTTACATGCAACTAGTTATAAATAAAATTGTTCAAAGAAAACTTGAAAATATTAATTTTAGTAATTTATCACTTTAAGACAAAACGTGGGTAGGTACTTTAAAACAGCAAAATCCTTTTACTACAACAAGAAAAGTGAAATTGTATTATTGTCATTGGTGTTTTTGATATCTATGGACGTAAACAGAAATATGTCGAAGACAAACACAGATTAATATTGCACCTCGAACTAGGCAACACAGTTAGGTACTCCGGTTACAAACAACTTGTATCTAAAGATATGGATTCGACGATATATTGAGACCTTCAGCATCGGAAGTTGGCGTTAGACCCAACATTGGTAAGTAATCAATATTTTACCAGAGCGTAAAAATAAATAGAAGATATATGGAAGAAATTAGATATATATGTACCTACATAGATTGATAAAAATTAGATAGTCAGATAGATAAGTACTTAGATAGATATGTAGATAGTCACATAGATCGTTGGGTGGATGCAGAACTATTATAACTGCATTTTACTAAAATGTTCAGGAGAGTCATTTAAAGTTTTCATTTCACCATATTTTACTTATGATACTTCTGCACAATTAAGAATTATGAAAAATATATTTGGTTTACACTTATAATATTTATGCAGAGCGTGAATTCTATGCTTGCGAACATATTTAAATCAAAAAGTGATTTTCGTTAAAAATGCGACTTATAATAGTTCTGCATCCACCCAATGAGATATGTACTATCCATAGACAGATAGAAATGACATAGTCAGATAGATAAATAGAAATTAGATAGTCAAATAGATAGCTACATTATATGTAGATATAAATTATCAACACACCACAACATCAATAAAAGAAATACACTAGAATAATTATTAAAGCAAAAAATTACATCATAGCAAAAAAGTATTGGGAAAAATCAAGAGGAAATCGAGATCAGAGGGGCAAGTCTGGTTCGATCGGCGAAATCAAAACCCTAGTGATTACCCATATCATGGATTTAATTATCGTATGGATTTCTATGACATCTAAAGATATTGTAGAACTCCATATAATAATTATATCCATGATATGGGTAATCACGGTGGTTTTGATTTCACCGATTGAACCAGACTTGCCCCCCAAGGTGTTAAGGGATATATGTATATTCCTTGAATAAATATTTATTGCTGGCCTAGGGAAGAACAACAAATATTGCAATAGATTCGGTTAGTAAGGCACAAAAATCAATAGTACCTAGGTACCTAAAAATCATACTGAATGTGCCATACAGATCAAGCTCCACAGTAATTTTCAAGTTATGACACTTCGACAAGTATTATGCGCAAGATCTGCACTTTTAAATAATTTTAAACACAATTTACCCACTGTACACAATACACAACTTCCAAGAACAACAAGATCCTATATCACTAACACAATAAATATCCTGAAGTTGTAAACTACTCATGAACAAAGACATTTTAAATAGTATGCCATCAAACTACATAATTATCTACCAACCTCACTAAACTACTACCACAAAACACATCGTCACAAAATACAAAAAAAACACATAACAGCATGGATAAATAACACCGGTTCAGATCAAATCAAAAGATGGGTCGATGGCAGAACGGTTAGCGCGCTGGGCTAGTAATACAGTGGTCGCGAGTTTGAATCCTGCCTCGACCGATTTCGTTCACCTATAGCACAAGCATTTATGCTTATTTTAGGGAACGTAGGAAGATGTATATGTAGGTACTTGTTTAACAAAGATATATTCATTTTTTATATTTAAAAAAATTAAAATTAAATAACATAATTACACCTAATCAAATATAATTAACATTCACATTTTTTTCTCAATAATTGAGATGCGGGCATCCTGGGTTTGATCCCCAGCAGAGGAGATATTTATTTAAATTCATTTCTCACAAAAATATTGCTTCTCTGGGCTGGAAACACTGGTAAGTTGGAAGAAATTGCCATACGGCAATAAAATTGCCACATGCGCAGGGTACAATTAAGTGTTCATTATTATTATTACAGTCAAGTGATGGAATCAAAATATTATAGAACTCCATAAGATAAGAATTGTATTCTATTCACATATAGAACATGCAAAGGGTATTTATATAGGTACCTATTATTTTATAAAAAAAAATCATATGAAAAAAAACACTGTATTTGACTGTCGAGTATTCGAGATGAATCGGTATGTGTTCATTGTTTCTGTAAAGCCTACATAAATCAAATCACTTTCGAAATAATATTCCTTATAACATTATACAATATTTCTTATTTACAATTTCAATACCAAAACCGTGATGGATAGTGTCAAAAATTATAATAACAGTATCAAATTTATCGTCTCAAAATAAATAAGTAGGTATATGACATAGTTCTTCTCAGATTCGACGGATTTTGGCATAAATTTTACATTCGATATTTTTCACAAAAATTGTGTGGGTGAAAACAGTGAACAATATTGGAATTACATATTTCACAAATCATTCGTTCATTGTCTATTACATTTCATATTTGGTATTTCATAATGTTTATATTTTATAATATCATAGCGATTTCATTTTCCTTTGATTTCTGTTGAAATATGTATGTATAAACCTTGAAAATAAATAAAAAAAATACCAGTAGTTGTAGTTGTAAATTGTCACAATAGCGGCATGTGGTGAATTTAAGTTTTCTCATTGCAACACATCGGACAACACAAGCTATCCACCATCCATCGGGTTCAACCACTGCCCCCAAAAATCCAACCTCACACGTCAGGGCCTCCGATTGGTCTCAAAATCGGCCGCTATGTACACTCCGTTTCAAGTCGGAGGGGCTTGTCCCCGACCCCTCGGTCCTCGTGTTGGCGTCCGAAGGTTCCGCGGGCTAATACCGGGGGCATCCGACGCAATCATCACCTGTCAGATATGACGTCAATTTGTCAACACAGGATGTCTGACCCATAGAATAAAGATATATATATATATATATATATATATATATATATATTTATTTATTTATTTATTTATTTATTTAAATCCACAATAACCATACATAAAAAATTACAACAATACGACAGTGAAACATAGAACAAAAAAAAAAAAATTTTTAAAAATTGACAATTTAGTATAACATGTTGGCACTGACAAAATGAATACAATCTATCAGTACCAACATCCAGTGGATAAGAACTATTCCACTAAGCAGTGCTTGTGTCGGAATAGCTTTACAATTCATTTTAACTGACACAGTCTTTACTTATGTAACCCATTTATGTCTAATATATAATTATAACATATAAAAAAAATCAAAAATACAAATTATAATATAAGCTATAACATCACGGTATATATATATATATATATATATATATATATATATATATATATATATATATATATATATATATATATATATATATATATATATATATATATATATATATATATATATATATATATATATATATATATATATATATATATATATATATATATATATATATATATATATATATATATATATATATATATATATATATATATATATATATATATATATATATATATATATATATATATATATATATATATATATATATATATATATATATATATATATATATATATATACTGTAGTAGAAAGGAAACTCACATACTCACTATGAAGACAAAGTTTTTAACACCATCTGTAAATTGAAGTAAAAAGTTTTTTCTAAATCAATGTAAAATGCACCTACCAATATATTGATAATTTTATGATATTTTTTATTTTGTGAGGGCATTCGAAAGAAAGATTTAGGTATTATTGAAATTATTTATTTTTAATAAATTTTATTTTTTTCATACAAATTGAAATTATGTCTGGATATAAAACAAAATTATAAAAATCAACGCAACTTGCTCACGAAACTTCAAACATGAGCCAGCCAAGACCAATATTTTTACTGTACTTAATAGAAAACAAAATTTACTTAGGAAAATGCTGTTAATTATAAACTTCCTTAGAAAAAATAACACAAGCAAGCCACAGAAATGTTATTAAACATAAAATTTGCTCGAAATGGTAAGAAAACACAGCACAGACGTCACGAATCAAAACAAACAAAGCAACCAGAAATTCTACTTGACTTTGATTTATTATTGCCAGATGAAGAAAATTATTCAAATAATTTATTCACAAGGTTTTATTATATTTTTTGATAACAACAAAGAAATACAGGAAATAATTATTAATCGAATTATTAGATTTTTTTGCAATAAAATGGACTGTGTTTTATTTTTGTTTGGTGTAAATATCATCTTATTTGTGAAAATACGTTCCACAATATTCCAGTGAGATTTTTAACCTCTAGCAAACTTGGCCTCACGCACAAGTAGAAATCTGTAACGGCATCTTGCAGATTTCTACAGACGAAATGGAGAGAACGCTGGTTTGAGTCTCGAGTTAGATATAACATAAAAGTGTATTTAAATTCTCTACAAGTATGATTTAAGTATTTATATATTTTTTCTTAAGCTTATTGATAAATATCAAGTGTATTTTAGAGGGAAGATTCATGTTTTTTGAAAGAAAAAAAATCGACGCTACCGCCCCTTTAATCTGAGATGGGAACCCACAAAATGTCCAAATTTTTACTATGAAGTGAATACACCGTGGTCTGACCCGACGTCTGCGCCGGCGGTGTGCCCGAACCACACAACAACATTCGCCACAGTTTGACGAGTCACTGCCGAGCGAGACTAAAGGCGTTCGTCCTGCTCTTTTCTAAGTACAGAATTGACGAGGGCACAACAGCGTCGGCCGCCCACCCCAGCCTTTACTGCCTAGGCCCTTAGAGCCGCAACCTAGGCCCAAAGGGGACAGTTGAAGCTCATCACCTCAAGAGAGATGAGCTTCAACTGTCCTTCCATCTCTTGGACAGCTCCTGATAGACGGTGTCCGAATGAGACTTTATTAGCTGCTATACATTAGACTTGGCCGTACAATTTTTTAAATCCACTTTTGAATGGCGTCTTTAAGGTTTCCTATTTGGATACTGTTATCTAAAAGATAATTAAAAAAATATTGTACACTAGTTTTCAAGTTTAATAACATGAAAATAATAATCTATGGTCGCTGTAATACATCGAATGGAAAAGCTTTAAAAAATATTTCATTTGATGTGCATTATAATAATACGTGTTGTTCTAGTTCAGAGATGGCGAACCTATGGCACGCGTGCCACGATTTTACGTGACACACGAATGAAGAAAAAAATATAAAAGTGATTTTACAAAAAAATCAATAAAGTTTTAGAAATAATATAAAAATATTAAAAAAATATTTAAATACCCATTTATATTGTCTATAGCCATGAAACATTTGAATTGCCATGGCATCTAGCATCCAACAACAAAAATCTCACGAATAATGAAGTTTTGAGAGTTCTTTTTTTTAATTTTTAATTCTATTTTTTATTAATTTTGCCATTAATTAGTACTTAATTATTCTATCGATGTATTATGTAAATCTTTGTTTATATTAAAAATCAGAAGTTACACAAACATTTGATGCATTTTTATTTACATGGCATGTTGCACATGATGTTATTATATTGAAAAAAAAAATTTTTTTGGCACTCAGGTTCAGAAAGGTTCGTCATCCCTGTTCTAGTGTGTCGCCCGCCATTCGTTGATTTGAATGTTTGTCAACTTCGGGAGACCTGTCAGCCGCGCTGTTATAATTAATTTGATCGGATGTATGTTGTTCATAATAAGATTTTCTACCCCGCAATAAAACGTTTATTATTTAGTTTGGATATATCAAGGAAATTCAAACATCCGAAATAATTCATAATTTCTAAAAAAACACCCACAAGCCCCCAGTTTCGAGTATCCGTAGAGGGCCAAAAGAACTATTGAATCTGAAATCTAAATATTTATAAGCATTTCTTGCCATTCTCCCTTACTCCCTTTCGCTAAGATACCTATCTTAAAAAATAAAAATCTCCATACTTGGACTGCCCAGTCTATACTATTCATAGATATATTATTATCCATTCTGACTACATTTTCCTTCTAATTATCTTCTTTTGATTCTACTCCATAGTCCTTTTCATTGTCATTGTCCTTGTTTCATTAGGTTATTTTCTTAAATTCTTCATAATATATTTTGTTTCACTCTGGTGAGAAATTTATAATATATGTGATTAATACTAGGAGCGATACATTTATTTATCATACGCGAATATTTGACAAGCATTTCAGATAGGATGTGTCAAGAAATTTACTTACCTACATTATAAATTACAAACTACTATAGTACTTACCTACAGACAAAATCCAACAATACTTCGCACGACACAATCCGAGACAATGCATTATTGTTAAGTCTAATATAGACATTTAATAAATATCTCATGTGGTAAATAATAATAATAATAATAATATAAATGCGAGTGTTTATCAGGATTCAATAAGTGGCGAAGAGGTATGTGGTAATAATGCAAGAAACTGGTAACATTCACAACAATATCGACTGACGGCCGTGAAGTGTGTATGTTAGGTAGGTTAGTTTGGCACTGGGTACTTACTTACTTGCTGAAGTAGCAAACTGAGATAACCCCAACACCGCGTGCCATACCGACAAAAGATCCAGAACATTCCTTTATTACCTACCATCGAAGGTCGACGATTGAGTGCCGTGCGAAGCGCACGTGTTTTGGTTCGTTGTGATATTAACGTGTTGTTGTTTATATTGACAGTGTTTTGGTGAGTTCGTTCCATTATTTTCCTTTAAATAATTTATAAATACTTTGATTTGTTATTTCGTTTATATGAACGTTCGTTCATTTATTTTTTCTTTTTTTCATTTTCGTTTATTGTCTGATTTTTTTAAAATATATCGAGAACTGGATTAAAAATGGAGACTGCGGGTGGGGAGGTTTCGCACCTCCCCACCACGCTTGTCGGTAAGCGAGGAAGGGACGATGATATTACAGCTCCGGCGAACAAAAAAATTAACAACGGTGTTACTATTAAAGACTCCAGTGGCGGAGAGTACAAAATTAGGTATAATTCTACTTTTTCATGTCCATTCGTAGTTCACGTACAAAAACAGACGGATAATGGTTTTGCTAGTATGGATTCAGTCTCCTTTGGGTCGTTTATATACAGGAATAATTTTGAAAATATTTCGAGAATAAAATCCGTGGGAAGACAAAAGGTCGCCGTAGAGTTTAATACCATCGAAGCCGCAAATAGATTTTTGGACGATGAAAATCTGAGTAATTATGGGTATATTTCATTCATTCCAAAGTATCTGTCATCACGAATGGGGGTATTGAGAAATATTCCGGTGGACATGTCTGAGGAGGATTTGCTCCAACACATCTCCACACCCAGGGGCTTTGGAAAAATTATAAAACTGCGCAGACTAACATTTAAAACTTTTGAAAACGATAAAACTGTTTGGAAACCAGCGAGATCAATCGTGATGTCTGTTGAAGGACAGGAATTACCTTCTCATGTATATCTATTTTTCAATAGAATACCTGTAGAGACATACGTCCTCCCGACAGTGCAGTGTTACCAATGCTGCAAATTTGGTCATACTAAACTGCAGTGCAGAGGTAAAGAAGTTTGTTACAGATGCGGTAGTAACCATACAGGAGACAAGTGTACGATTGGGGACGATCATGTATCATGTGTGAATTGTGGAGGTCGGCACCCTGCAGTCAGCGTTCTTTGCCCAGAAATAGCGAGACAGAAAAATATTAAAAAAGTAATGGCGGAAAATTCCATATCATACTATGAAGCAAGCTTAAGATTCCCAAGAAGTAAACCAGCCTATTCGGCAGTAGCTGCGCATAATCTTAATCAAAGACCAATACAGGATGGTCCACCTCCGCGGTCCCCTACTCGGTCTATACCGAGATCACCACCTAGAGGCTCGGAGAGTTTTGCAGGTAAAATCAATCCAAAAATGAAGGTTACTCAACTATCATCAATAACTAACATCAATAACAACAGTAAAAAAAAGTACCTGTCTAAAATTGTTGATGAGCTAAAATCAATATTAGTAGCCCCGGATGGCAACTATCCCCAACCGGAGGACGGCTGCATTTTTAAAGCAAACAACCTGATTGTAGAAGCTATCACCGCGATAACCAATCTTGAAAACCATCTAACGACCGGTAATTTTATATCTTCCCCGACTTCAGATAAATTTATAATGTCCCAACTTGAAAATATTCGAGCCGACAGGCAACTTGTTAATATAACTGACAGTTTATCATCTCAAAGAAAAGAAACGTTTACCGAGGACTCTGAATAATAACATTTTGTTTCTTAAACATCGCTCTTGCTTATAAATTCATATATATTTATATATATTTTTTTATTTTTTATACTAATACATTATTTTAATTTTTAATGGCGGGAAATAATTCTATCAATATCCTACAATATAACTGCAGGAGCGCTATATGCAACAAACAGGATATTTTAAAAATTGCTTTAGACTATCATACATCGATAATGGCTCTCTCGGAAACCTGGCTTAAGCCAGAAAGAACATTTGGCGTAGAGGGGTTCACGTGCTTGAGAGATGATCGGCCTGCAGGATATGGAGGGGCAGCATTACTGGTTAAGGACAGCCTTCCCTTTTCCGCTATTTCTGTTAAACCACCACTATGTCCATTTGAAATTGTTGGCGCTAGGATCTTTAACACCACATTTCTCTCTATTTATATTTCCCCTAGTATTTCACAAGAATCTTCCACATATTTAAAAAAAGTTTTAGAGAACTCTCCAAAACCATTGGTACTCTTAGGAGACCTTAACGCGCATCACCCCTTGTGGGGTTGCCATAATACAGATGTACCGGGCAGGAGAACGTGGAATATCTGAACGACTTTGATCTTTGTGTATTGAACGATGGCTCCCCTACAAGAATTCCGGTTCCTAACCAGCAGGCTAGCATCCCTGACTTATCAATTACCAGTTGCGATGTGGCTTCTGTGTTTTGTTGGAATACGTTGGAGGAAGTAGGTGGCAGCGACCATTTTCCAATTCTATTGGAATGGAGCTCCCCTGAGATCAAGGTTGTAAAGAGATTTATTAGAACAAATCCTGCTACTGGTAGCAAAAAGAATATTGATAGGAAAGTGTTAAGGAATGCCAATTGGGGAGATTTTAAAGAATTTTGTGATCGATCTTGTGGTTCTCTGCCTCATCCAACAAATGATAACATAAATGAATGCTCTGATTCTCTGAATAATATGCTCCATAAAATTCCCAACTTTCAGAATAAAACTCCTTTCAAAAAGACCCAACACCCGGTTGTCCCATGGTGGGATGACGACTGTGAGAAAATGTTACAGAATCGTAGAGAGGTACTTAAAAGATATAAGTATAACTCGAATTTTGAAAACTTTATTGCTTTTAAAAATACCCAGGCTCAGGCCAAGAAATTGTTCAGAGCTAAAAAGAAAGCTGGATGGATAGCTTTTTGCACTTCTTTATCCCCCCAAACACCAATCAGTACTGTATGGTCTAACATACGTAAATTTAGAGGCACTTATAAAAGCAGAAAAACAAACCATATCGCTGAACTCCCTTTCTCCGCCTTCATCAACAAGTTGGCTCCCCCCTATGTCCCGAACTTAAAGGAGATTTGGTCTCTAGATAGCTCAAAAGTGCAAAGGTATACAATAGACCTGAATATCTCTACCCCTGCAAAAAAATTGGATGACCACTCTTTCTTGGTCTCGCAGTTCTCTTTGGAGGAGATCAGCTCTGTCCTGAGATCTGTTAGGGACTCGGCTCCTGGACCCGATGAAATTCCATACAGTCTTCTATACAAGAGTGGTAGCTCAACAATTTCCTACCTTCTAAAGGTAATGAACATTTGCTTTGACAACTGCATAGTGCCAAATACATGGAAAAGTCAGGTGATCATTCCTATTCCTAAAAACAAAAGCAATAGCCCAGAAGATATCTCTTTCAGGCCGATCGCTCTGTCAAGCGTCCTACTCAAAGTGCTAGAACACATGATAAAAAGACGACTAGATTGGTTTGCAGAGAAAAGTCAGAGTTTTTCTCCTCTAATGTTCGGGTTTAGGAAAGGGAAATCTACGATGGAAAGCGTCGCTCATCTCGTTACTGACGTTCTGACGGCCTTCTCTGAATCTAAACATGTCGTGGGGGTTAGCTTGGATATTTCTGGTGCTTATGATAACGTTTTGCTTCCAGTATTGGGCGACAAACTCAGAAAATTCGGCATACCAAACAAAATTGTGTCCTTTTTACATTGTATACTAAGCGAAAGGAAGATCCTGGTGGAAGGCCCCGGTGGTACTACTCACAATAGATTCGTCTATAAGGGACTACCGCAGGGGTCTGTCATAAGCCCTATATTTTTTTTTTTTTTTTTTTTTTTTTTTTCGTTATCACACGACAGCTGCTGCCAATTATGGTGTGATGTGCGGTTCGATGACGGCTACCTCTGTTTAAGGTACGATTTAAAGCGCCTTATATTCCAATGGAAAATATCTACCTCGTCCGAGAGTGAGTTTATTTTTTCCATAATGCGCACCAGAGTGCTGCGGGCCACTACATCCGTTCTGGAATGGGGGACGTTCAGAAGATTATGACCTCTACCCCTTATGTAGTTGGGTGGCACAAAAAGCCCTAGCCTTTCTAGCAGTTCTGGACAATCAATAAGATAATATCAATAATATTGTTCAATATATACATCCACGACGTATTTGAGGACCTATCCGCGGATTTCAAACTGCTTAATTATGCTGATGATTTTTTTATATACTGTGTAGGTAATGACATTAATAAAACAGAATATACAATGAACTCTAACTTAAGGATACTCTCCAACAAACTTAATTGTTTAGGACTCACATTAAACCCTTCCAAATGTAAAAAAATAATATTTTCTAAAGCAAGAAAACCCAAGCCATGCAATATATTTATTAACGATAGTCCACTACCTCAGACACAAGAGTTAAAATTTTTGGGTATTATTCTGGACACTAAACTGACGTGGAATGCTGCCACCTCCTACATTTCCAACAGATGCCAAGGAGGACTCAATGCGATGAGAGCAGTTTCAAGAGTCTGGTGGGGATCTCACCCTAGGATCCTAAAGCTAATGTATAACTCTCTCATACGATCACAACTAGACTATTGCTGTTTTCTAATGTCACCCTTATCTAAATGTAATAGCAAAAAATTGGATAGAGTCCAATATGAGGCCCTCCGAATTGTTCTAGGAGCTATGAAATCTTCGCCAGTTGAAGCATTACAGGTTGAAGCAGTAGAACCGCCGTTGGACCTCAGAAGGCAATACTTAGCGGATAAATTTTTCACAAGGAGCTGCATTTTGAGTGATAATCCTATAATCAACAAAATACGCGACCTCTACGATGTAGTCAAAAAGAATCGTAGATTTTGGGGAAAAAAACCAACACCAAATTTAGTATCCAGCTACGGATTTTTGAACTCATACGTCAAAGAAATCAAAAGATATGAAACACTACCTATCTACACGGTTACCTACCCTTCACTCACTTATCGTCCCCAGGTTGTAAAATTCTTTTCTTCAAAACATGTATCCAATGCATCCATAAAGTTTGATAAAATAATGAATAAAGAGTGGAAGGAATACATTCGCGTTTTTACTGATGGATCCAAGGACAAAACTGCAATCTCTACGGGAGCAGCAGTATTCAATGAATATGATGGACACAAAAAACGTATTTCTCTACCGAAGGAACTCTCAATATTTTCTGCCGAATGCGTTGCGATCCTGGAAGCTTTAAATATCATCTCTCAGAACAATTTTGAAAGCACGATTATATTGAGCGACTCTCTCAGCGCGATACAAAAAATAAATAATTCATCTTTCAACTACCCTTTGGATTGTACCGTTTTACAAATAAAGCAACTCTTGCACAGCCTTCATGAGCGGGGTTGTAATGCTGTCCTGGGATGGATCCCAGGTCATGCTGGTATAAGGGGAAATGAAACTGCAGACTGCCTAGCCAAAGAAGCTTCAGAATTACCTAACTCTCCTTCCCATCAAAAGGTGCCTTTCTCGGATGTATTTTTCACCTGTAGAGAACATTTACTAGAAAGCTGGCAGACAAGATGGAATGCGTCGCCCTCGAGATATAGAGCTATACAACCCACAATAAACCGTATTCCGTGGTTTAATAAAATAACTCTGTCCAGACAAAGTACATCAGTCATATGTCGGATTAAATTTGGGCATGTGTGCACCAAACAGTTTCTGTTTAAAATTGGGGTGATTACAACGGATATATGCGACTGTGGAGAGGAAGAGGAATCTGTCAACCACATATTCTTTTCTTGTAAGGATAGGGGAAAATATCCGGGTTTTATTCCAGACTTGACAAAACTCAAGGTACCATTTCCAACATCCATGAATGTAATACTCTCGGAATTTAATCCCAGTATATACAACGTGATTTCAAAATTCATTATCAAAAATAATATAAAAATCTAGATAGGCGCAGGTAGAGGGATGTGTCTCTCTGTCTCGTTTCATCTTCCTAATATTCATTTTTATTTTTATTTAAATTTTTTTTTTTTTAGTTAATAGTATTTCTATTCATTTGCAGATCGAGAACGAATACCGAAATTGGTATATTTTTTTTTCTTTTCTTTTTTTTCGTTCTTACTATTATTTGAAAAAATATATATATATAATTTGATTTTTGTGTGTTCTTTTGTTTGTCCAATAAGGGACTTTTGTTTTAACAAATCTTATTTTATTTTAGAATAAGTAACATTGTTCGGTTTACATATCATTTATTTAATTCATTGCTTAAATTTTATTTTCACTCTCCGCCACTGATATCCTAATAATGTTGTGTTATTGTTACAAATCTGCTTGTGTGTGTGTGTGCCACCGCACGACGTGGCTCATCAACTGTTTATACTACAATAATATACTTGTAAATGGCAGGAAACTATACATATAAATAATAGTTCTGCCAAAAAAAATTAAAAAAAAAAAAAAAAATTACCTACCATCGGATGCAGATTTATTGTTAAGGTAGGAACCTACCTCACCACCAGACCCCTGAATCCGCTTATATTAACTTACCACAACGATACAATATGGATCGGTGTACTTAATTCCGCCTTTATTTGTGATGAAACATTAACGCTGATCGTAAAAATACTAGGTGTTCAAAGACAAAGTGGATTTTATATCTGAAGTGATCGTTTACCATTTTTATCGAAACCAAGCTTCTGGAATGTGTATTTACCTTTTCGTGTTGATTGGGAGGCAAGTACTGCCTAGAATTAGGCACTAGTTTGTTGTGTTAATGCACTCAAAAACTCGTGTTGAATTCAAGGCACGTGTCCTCCAAATGCACATGGTTTGACAAAGCAAACTTTTCCTGCTAATACGTGTTCAATTCAAGGCACGCGTCTTTCAATCGTACACATGTTTTTATAAATTTTACCATGCGTATTGATTGCGCGTAACAAGGCTGTGTTAGAGGCATTTTTTGTGTATGGTTGTTTTTATTTTAATATATTAATCTACACAAATTAACTCCTTAGAAACTTACCGTAAATAAATAAAGAAATTTTTCAACCCAGTTCCCTAACCCCTTCAAACAAGCTCCTTCCTTCAAACGTACAATCCCTCCTTTTCCTCATTTTATTCTCACTATGTATTGTTAACTTTGTGGCTCATTTTTTACAAATTACAAATAAATAAAAATTTATACAACTTTGTACTAACCACGAATTTGAATATTTTCGGTTGAACCTTATCGAAGCTAATTGCTTCTTCCTCCGGATAAGTTTGTTCTAAGTCATTGTATACATTTTATATTTTTGAATTTTAGTGACACATGTCAAGGAAGATTGAATCTAAACGAGAGCCGAAAAACTTTTAGGGATAGATGCTTTTGGGGTTGTTATTTAATTGAGAATATAATATATCAGAAGGTTGCGATTTTAAGTGCGTGTTCAAATTACTTCCCAATAACATACATCACTAAATAAGGTATTGCAATTTGATAATCAGTTAATCAGTCAGAAATAGAAATAGTAATTGTGATGAAGGGTTTCAAAATAAAAGATAACTTACATGATTATATCTATTTTCGGTTTAAATAAGTAACAATATTATACTTGATAAATTTACAGATGTTCGCGATGTTTGGGTCGACATTAATTTTACGATTATTACTAAAGAGTTAACACTGTAGTCGTCTTGCCGGTTGATATGCGAATGGGAAACCGCGCTGCTTATTCGGATCAGGATCTGATGTCCTTCGGCCATCTTCTTTAATATGAATGAGATGCGAGACCATCCGACGAATGACGTATTCATTGACCACATTGGTTTTGTCATGTAGCATCGCCATAAACTCATGTTTATGCAAAATAAAAAAAATGGATTTTAAGATTATTTTCTGTTGGCTGACTATAAAACCAGCTCCTAAATTATTTAATCGGCTCTTTTTTCGTATTTACAGAAAAAAGTAATGTAGAAATCACGGACATAGGTCTCTAATTTACAGTGGGTTGATATCACAACGAGAAATATTATCACAATACGAAATTTTTCTTGTTACAAATGGCTTTTTACTTGTCACTTCGTTATTCCCACAGTAAATATTACTTATGACCTATTAACTTTTCTAATTTGTAATATATATCATTGTAGTATTTTTGTACACAAATAAATAATACATTTTGTTCAGAAACATACATATAGACCAAACATAATATATAATATTTATGGGGACGATCATGTTTCTAATTTTTTTAAATCTTTCACCGCCTCGCTCTAAATGCAATTAACTCCATGTCAAAATTAACCTAATGTTAAGATGTTTAGCCCAATCTCATTCAAAACCTCATATCTACAAATTAGCTAAATAAATAATTATAATTTATATTCAAATTTATAAATTAATTTAAATTTATAATTTTAATTTAATTTAATTCAATACAATTTCACACAGTATTATTCATACATTGAGTCACGTGGGGTATAAATCGTAATATGAGTTTTCAGTGGTCAATGCTTCTCCCACTCCCCTCCCTACCTTTCTCCGTTCCCATCCTGTTTTCAAAATTCATAAAATATTTTTAAAATTGTTAACATCTTGTAATACACATATTTAAGCATTGGCAATATAAAAATTATCATTGTATTTTGTATAAATTTTTCATATTTGCTTTTGTATTCTATAAAATAAATACAACAAAAAATAAATAAAAAAGAGTCCTGATTAAACCTCGCCAAACTCGCTTCGTCAAAGCAGGGATATTTCTCCGAAAATATCTGATCCCTCTCCTTTTCCTTCCTTCCCTCTGCTACGTAATATTTACTAAAGAAGGAATAATTATCCCTTAATATCTGAACTCGATTTCCTCTTCTTGTTCTTTCCCAATCCTTTTTTTGCTATGATGTTTTTTTTTTGTTTTTATTATTTATCTTAGTGTTATGTATGTTTTCTTTGTTTTTCTTTTAGATTTCATTTTTTGTTTATGTACATATATAATTCAATCACTCTGTAACCTGGCTGGTTGGAAGAAATTACCTATTGGCAACAAGCCCGCCAGTGTGTATTATATTTATTTATATTATGTACAAAAAGTTAAATAAATTAAAATATTTATTGGTAGCTAAGGTTTTTACTACCTATAACTATCAATTATTTTTCCGTCTGGAGGTACTAAGAAAAGCAAATTTCGAGCGCGAGCTAGTTGAAACAGTTAAGCGACGAAAGATATCATATTTGGGTCACTTACTTACTTACTTACTTCCGATGGCCATACAACTCCGGTAGAGCTTTAGCCTCCTGAACAATAGCTTTCCAAGCCTTCCTATCAGCTGCAGTGGACTCCCAATTATTACAAGCATTCAGCACGTTCAGATCTCGGGTAACATTGTCCATCAATCTCTGCCTTGGTCTTCCCAGGTGTCTCTTGCCCACAGGGTTATTTTATTTATTTATTTATTTAATTTAAGGGGAAACATACAGCAATTTATAATCCGTAAACAAAAACAATAACAAATATCAGTAATTTGCCAAAATAGTTCCCACAACATGCGTAATATAAAAAAAGGACAGGTTAGCCTAAAAAACATATACAGTGGAGTGAGTTAAAAACTTAATTAAACAACATGCGTAATATAAAAAAAGGACAAGTTAGCTTAAAAAACATATATAGTGGAGTGAGTTAAAAACTTAATTAAACAACATGCGTAATATAAAAAAAGGACAAGTTAGCTTAAAAAACATATACAGTGGAGTGAGTTAAAAAGTTAATTAAACAACATGCGTAAAATAAAAAAAGGACAAGTTAGCTTAAAAAAAAAACATAAAAAAAACATATACAGTGGAGTGAGTTAAAAACTTAATTAAACAACATGCGTTATATAAAAAAGGACAAGTTAGCTTAAAAAACATATACAGTGAAGTGAGTTAAAAACTTAATTAAACAACATACGTAATATAAAAAAAGGACAAGTTAGCTTAAAAAACATATACAGTGGAGTGAGTTAAAAACTTAATTAAAATTAAAATATACAGCTTAAAACAAAAAAAAATAAATAATAATAACAAAGAATATAAACAAGATAAGTAATTCAAAATTAGGGATATAGATAATGGGGATATTTAGGAATTGCGGGGAGTGGGGAGGGAATAAAGAGGATTGGTATTCCATGTCTCGTATCACTGCGTTTTTGCGGATATACTCCTGCGATATTGCGGATATGTGCTGTTGAGTACATCAATGTCGTAAAAACTTGTGTTATACTGCTTACAAATGCGTGGAAAGCATGAATTCATTCTGTGATTAGTGCTACAGTGTGGAATATGAAATAGATTTGAGTGTCTGCTTGTTCTACCTGGCACATGAAACAGTATATTACTTATTATTTGGGGAGCATCAAAAAAATTATTAACTATTTTGTGAAGAAGTGATAGGTCGTTATGAGTTCTTCGGTTCTCGAGTGATTCAAGGCCGTGAAATTTCCTGGATTCTGTGTAGTTAGGAAAATGAAGGTGTGATTTGTAGTTGACGGTTTTAAGGTACTTTTTTTGTACTCTTTCTATTCTATTTATATGTATGTTATAAAAAGGAGACCAGATCGGGGATGTTCCAGAATCGGTCTTATGTAGGTTGTATACAAAACAAGAAGAGTTTGAGTATTGTAAAAAGGTTTCGATAAGCGTGCTATGAATCCGAGCATTTTAAAAGCTTTGTCAATTATTGCGTCTATATGTGCGTTAAATGTGAGCTTCGAATCGAAGATAACTCCTAAATCTTTAATTTTGTCAACAGTTGTAAGTATGTTATCATCGATTGTGTAGTTATAGTAATTTTCTGTCTATTTCGTGTAAATGTAATTTTAAAACATTTTGAGGTGTTCAATTGCAATCTATTTACAAGACAATATGCAAGGAGTCTATTTAGGTCGTCTTGAAGTTCGTGACATTCGGTAAGTGAACGTATGGATTTATAAATTTTCATGTCATCCGCGTAGGCTATAAATTGGGAATGTTTGAAACATTTGTAAATATCATAAATGTAAGCATTAAATAGTAACGGTCCCAATATAGAGCCCTGCGGAACTCCTGAGGGGGCTAATGTGAAGTTTGATTTAAAGCCTTCAATTACTACAGATTGTAATCTATTGGTAATATACGATTTAAACCATCTGAGTAGGTCACCATGGATTCCAACTTCCTCAAGCTTTTTAATTAGTGTTAAGTGATTTACTTTATCAAAGGCTTTAGAGTAATCTGTATATATCGCATCCACTTGGTTTTTATCATCCATATTACGAGAAATAAATTCATTGTAGATAAGTAGATTAGATAATACAGATCGATGTTTTAAAAAACCATGTTGTTATTTTGCAGAATACGTTTTGTGGCTCTTTCTTCCCCTGATCTGACAACATATCCAATCCAAGCTAATCTTCTGGACCTGATTTCGCTGGTGAATAAAGGTTGTCCTGTCAATGCACAAATTTCCTCATTGCTTCGTGGTCTCCAGGTACCTGCCGCAATTCCTGGTCTTGGGCCTAATATTTTACGTAATGTCCTGTTTTCAAATGTCTCTGTTGGTCCTTGAGTGTCATGTTTGGGTCACGTATAAATTACATTGCGATGATCTTGAGAACCAACTCATATTGACAAACATAACAATATTTCACATAAGCAGTTATTTATCTCACACAAAAAGGCAGGTAGATCGTTTTGAATGTAAACCAAGCGAAGAAAAGTAATGGGCGTCGGGTACCACAAATTTGGAGAGGTGATCTCCCGCTGTGCCAAAGGTTATATAATATGGTGTATATTTATGAATGTACAGTATGTATACATTGTGTATATGTATATGAATGAAACGCTAAAATGTCAGGAGGAATAAAAAGAACAGCGGGCAAAAAACAATACCGGAAATATCTTAAATAATATTATCTTGTCTTCTTAATAAATATTATCGTGCAATGTTGCGAGATATTATATTTTAAATAAATAAAAATATTTCATGAGCAATCCTCAAACTGAAATATCATACTTCAGTATAAATTTAAACTTGATCGGTATTTGAGCTTGCCGTGATGCATTTTAATTATCAGAAACTGCACATTAATTTTAACTTCTGTAAAAATTCAATAAAAAAAATACATTAATAAATACCACTTATTTAAATATATATAAGTAACATTTAATACATACATACATACCATCACGCCATGTCCCTCACGGGGTAGGCAGAGAGAACCGAACGCCACATTTTTCTATCTTGACACACATTCATCGCCTCATCAACATTCATACATCGTCTTATACACGTTCGTCTGTTGTTCACGCTTCTTACATTTCCATCTTTCAGAATATCGTTTACATGGTCGTGCCATCCTTTTCTTGGGCGCCCCCGACCTCTTATTCCATTCCTGTCAGCTTTGTATATTTTCTTCGTCAGGCGTTCTTCATTCATTCTCTCCAAGTGGCCAAACCATCTCAATGTGTTAACTTTCATTCTGTTAATTACATCTTTCTTCATCTTACATTCATTCCTTGCATCTTCATTTCGAACTCTGTCATACATCGTTCTGTTACAAATTCTAAATTCGTCTAAGGTTTAATACATTCTATAAAAAAAACAACTTATTAATGTTTCCTTTCCTAATTTAAGCTGGAAGCATGTGTTTAGGAAAACAGCAGCTCTTTGCTTACACAATAAATAAATAAATAAATAAATAAATAATTAAATAAATAAATAAATAAAAACTAGATAAATAAATAAATAAATAAATAAATAAATAAATAAATAAATAAATAAATAAATAAATAAATAAATAAATAAATAAATAAATAAATAAATAAATAAATAAATAAATAAATAAATAAATAAATAAATAAATAAATAAATAAATAAATAAATAAACATTTATTGAGATGAAAAGAAGTTTACTTACAAATACATAGACACAGTTTACATACCAATATCAACAAATGAAAAGAAAAACAACCTTTCTAAACAATACAAAAAGAATTTATATTTCAAATCAATAAAAAATAAAAACCAAAACACAAAACAAATAACACATACAAAAATGAAAATGAACTTCGAACTATATGACCTACAAATGAACTACAAACTGAAGATGAATGTAATTAACTTATTCCTTATATGCCTCTTCATCTTGCAGGAGTGATATTCCGTTCTTCGGGAGGATTCGAATTTACGCAGGGCATCATGCAGGACAATATCAATTTTAGATGGATGATAGCAGAGCGCTAATTTGATTACCAGGCCTGCCGAAAATGATGATAGGTAGTAGAAGTGTGCAGAAAGCACTGTTCTAAGCCGTGCTTTCTGCATTTCATTGTGTATTATGTCATTTGACCTGTTTGTGAGGGTGGACTATCCTGGGAGGTGGAGGTCTAACTGTATTTCCATCTGTTTGCAGGTCTTCCAGGTAGTCTTCTGTTGTTGGGTATTTCTTAACAATTTTGACAATAATTCTATTGTCATCCATGCTTCGACTTCGTTTTGTATAATCACTTTTTTTTCTCTTTATTCGCGTGTCATGCATAATCTCCTCGCGTGCCGCCTGTGGCACGCGCGCCACAGGTTCGCCATCCCTGGCCTATAGGCTAAAACACCATGTTAACTATCTTATTTACCATTTATTGCATTTACATTTACGTATTGCGATATATTTTTAATACATTTATATTTTTAAATGTATTAAAAATATATTGCATATATAACAAAAATTAGAGTATTGATACTCTCTCGATAGAGTTAAAAACTCGTGTTCGAGAGAGGAGTATCGTAATTACATACACAAGAAAAATTCAGCATATAGGATTATGTATTGCCAAAAATATGCCCTTTTAATGTTATTTTAAATATAATTTCATCTTGTAATTCTCTAATGGAAGTGGGCAGGTCATTGTAAAATAATATTCCCCTATATGACAGTAATTTCTGTGCTGCAGTTGTATTTTTATTTCTCTAATGGAAGTGGGCAGGTCATTGTAAAATAATATTCCCCTATATGACAGTAATTTCTGTGCTGCAGTTGTATTTTTATTTCTCTAATGGAAGTGGGCAGGTCATTGTAAAATAATATTCCCCTATATGACAGTAATTTCTGTGCTGCAGTTGTATTTTTATTTCTCTAATGGAAGTGGGCAGGTCATTGTAAAATAATATTCCCCTATATGACAGTAATTTCTGTGCTGCAGTTGTATTTTTATTTCTCTAATGGAAGTGGGCAGGTCATTGTAAAATAATATTCCCCTATATGACAGTAATTTCTGTGCTGCAGTTGTATTTTTATTTCTCTAATGGAAGTGGGCAGGTCATTGTAAAATAATATTCCCCTATATGACAGTAATTTCTGTGCTGCAGTTGTATTTTTATTTCTCTAATGGAAGTGGGCAGGTCATTGTAAAATAATATTCCCCTATATGACAGTAATTTCTGTGCTGCAGTTGTATTTTTATTTCTCTAATGGAAGTGGGCAGGTCATTGTAAAATAATATTCCCCTATATGACAGTAATTTCTGTGCTGCAGTTGTATTTTTATTTCTCTAATGGAAGTGGGCAGGTCATTGTAAAATAATATTCCCCTATATGACAGTAATTTCTGTGCTGCAGTTGTATTTTTATTTCTCTAATGGAAGTGGGCAGGTCATTGTAAAATAATATTCCTGTACTGTATTGACGGCCGGGCGAGTGAAACTCAGAACTTTGTTCTTAGTTTTAGTTGTCATACTTTCATTGCACTGACTAGATATCTGTATCATATATAATCTAAGATATGATGATTTTGAACTTTGCTCTAGTTTTCTGTTCCACTAGAATAAAATATATTAGTTAATTCCATTAAGATAAAAAAAATATTTTATTTATTAAAAAATATTTTTTTTATTTACATTTAGATAATATTTAACAATGTTGGAAGGTAGTACGATATAAAAAAATATGAAATTCTCACTTAATCGATTATTCATCAAGAGAAACTACAAAATGACATTTCTCAGTATCCTATACAACAATGTTGTCATTTAGTTACTAGGGCGGCATTCCACGTCAGGTGATTAGCGGATGAAATGTATTCTTGTGAACATAGCGCAGCTTCTAAATAACAAGATACGGTCCATTGATGGGATTTTTTGTCGTACAGACGTATAATATTATTAATATGACATACTATTAGACAAAATATATTGATAAATCAATCAAACTATCTGATCTCGAAGATGTGTTCAACTAAACATCGAGATAACGTTCTCGGATTTGGTCCATTATACGTCCATTTGGTCCATTATAATATGTTATACCTATGGGTGGATGTTTTAATCGCTTTATCGAAGAGACAAAAAGTTGAAGCTTGCCAAGTCACATATATTTTATTTTTATACATAGGTACCTTACATACCTAATATTACTGAAATCGGAGTAACACCATATACGATGTAGTGTGTCTTTATGTATTTTAACGAAGATGTGTTTATTGTCATAGGTCAATCTCATCCAATCAACTGAAGTAAGGTGTGGCCATTAATTTTATACCTATTTTTTTACAAAAAAAATGGTCATTTTAGGGAATAAAGCGCATGAGGTCTAATTGTGAGGTCTAACTCAGCGCGCTAACCGCTCTGCCATCGCCCATCTATTTAATTGTATTCGGTATTTTATACAGATCTGAACCTAACGGCGAATACTAAGTTTATCTCAAAACGAGTGCGTGCACTCTGGTTTAGCTAAATATGTCATAGCCTATTGTGTATTTGTTATGTACATTTGAATGTGTTATGTTGAATTTGTAATATTTTGGAAATAAATACATTTTAAAAGTCTCGGAGGAAACATATTACAAAATGATGAAATTCTCAGCAGAACCGATGAATTATATAAGCCTCAACATTGCATTTTGAAATCAAATATGTTAAACGCTGTATTTCTAACAAAAGTTTTTTACAAAAATTTCTAGTGAATGTTCGTCACACAATTTTAAAAATTTATATGAATTCCGATTTATATGAATGAAGAAGTGGTTGACGTGTAAAGGAGAAAGGAATGAAAAAGAAAAAGAAGCGCGAAAAGTATATAACGAATGCAAGAGGAAAACAAAAGAAGCCGTGAAAAGAGAGAAAAATGCCTTGAAAGATAGTAAAAGTATAAAAATTGTGAATGATTTTGCAGGAAACAAAAAAATGTTCTGGAAAATAGTGAATAGGAGAAAGCAAGTAACGTCGAACGGATCAAAATGCATCAACGACAAAGATGGAAATATGGTTATGGATGAAACGAAAGTCACGCAGAGATGGAAAGAGTACTTTGAAGAATTGTACGAAAGCTCGCAGAGTGAAAGCATGAGGTATGTAAGAATAACACAGAATGAAAACGAGAATGATAGAGAAAAAATTACAATAGACGAAGTTAGAGAAGCAGTGAAGCATGCACGTACAGGAAAAGCAGCGGGATTTGATTGCATAACAACTGAACTCATCAAATATGGTGGCGAAAAGACGATGGAATGGTGTCATTGCCTCTTCAACAAATGTTGGGAGACAGGGTATACTCCGTCAGATTGGAGAAACGCAGTGATTGTGCCCCTCTTTAAGAAAGGGTCAAAATTAGACTGCAAGAACTACCGAGCTATCAGTCTGCTGAGTTCAGTTGGAAAACTTTATGCTAGGATCTTAGATCAAAAGTTACGAAAGGTGACTGAAAGCAAGGTATGGGATGCACAAGGAGCGTTTGTTAGAGGAAGAGGATGCACTGACCAAATCTTCTCCCTTCGAATGGCAATTGAAAAGGTTCTGGCAAAAAACCAAAAGCTTTTCTGTGCTTTCATAGACCTGGAAAAGGCTTATGATAAAGTCGACCGGGAAAAACTTTGGAACGCGCTATCAGTGTACGGAGTGGAGAGTAAGCTGATAGGAGCAATTGCGTCTCTTTATGAGGGTAGCCAGGCTTGTGTGAGGGTTGATAACTCTCTCACGGATTGGTTCCCCATCAACAAGGGAGTACGACAGGGCTGCGTCCTATCACCGTGGCTCTTTAATCTGTACATTGACTACTGTGTAAAAGAACTGAAGAATGCAAATATAGGTTTGAAGCTGGATGATGTGAATGTATGCGATCTTATGTATGCGGATGACAAGGTATTAATGGCTGAAAGTGTGAAAGACTTAGAATACTTGGTAAAAATGGTATTCGATGGATGCATCCAAAATGGACTGAGAATGAATGGAGCTAAGTCTAAAGTAATGGTATTTGAGAAGAGCGAAAGACGAACAATATGCGAGATACGAGTTAATAATGAACTACTAGAACAAGTGGATGAATATGTGTATCTAGGAAGTATGTTTCAGCGTGATGGAAAATTGGAAAAGGATATAGAAAGAAGGGTAACGGCAGCAAATAGAGTAAATGGTGCATTAAGAACAATAATGGCTGACCCAATTATTTCAAGGCCAGCAAAACTCGCTGTGCACAACGCTATTGTCGTTCCAACCATAATGTATGCAAGTGAGACATGGGCATGGCAGAAGACGCATGAAAGTAAAATTAACGCTGTGGAAATGAGGTCCCTAAGACGAATGTGTGGTAAAACAATTTATGATAGGATAAGGAATCAAGATATCAGAAGAGAATGTAAGGTTGAAAGGGATATTTTGAGTAGAATGAAGATAAATGCTTTGCGATGGTTCGGACATGTAGAGAGAATGAACGATGAACGACTGACAAAGAAAGTATACAAGGCTGAAAAGAGTGGAATGAGATGTAAGGTTCGACCTAGAAAGAGCTGGCATGATCATATAAATGAGATTTTGAAAGAGGGGAACATACGAAGTCAGAACAATAGGAGAGCATGTATGACGCGATGTATGAATGTAAATGAGGCAAAACAGGTATGTCAAGATAGAAGAGTCTGGCGTTCGGTTCTCTCTGCCTACCCCAAATAGGGAAACGGCGTGATGGTATGTATGTATGTATGTATGTATATGAATTCCCCTAAAAGAACATCAAATTTTTACAGCATTTTTAAAATTACTTCATAACTACATGTCGTAGAGAAATAAATATTTTATGTTCTTAAAGAGTGCTTAAAATCAAAGTGAATGACCGATAAAGGTTTTTTCAAAATTAATAAATAAATAAATTAGTATTTTTCCACAATACTTTTTATAATAACGACCGAACGTTTTGGCCAAGGTAACTTAGCATTCTCAAGGTCTAAAAGAAAGTTTCTTCAATATCTAATGGGCTCTAAGGAAGTATTTGATATACAAATTCACAAAATTTGAAGAGAATCGAATGAGTATCATGATACTAGTTGATAATCTTCAATTAAGAAAAAAAACAATAAAATACGATTTCATTACTACCTATACCTAGTGAAGAGTAAAAAAATAGTATTAAGTAACTTTAATATTGAGAAAAGTTACTTTTAAATATATTTTGAAATATTATCATGGTTATATTTAATCGGTTCCACGTTTTCATGAATTGAATAACAATGTTTAAAAATAAATTTATCCTTCTTTCTTTTGTTCCTGATTAACTGATGTAAATTTATGGATCAATTAAACCTGTTGTTAGCTTCCCTGAATTATAACTACCCGTTTAAATTTAAGTTTTTTTATAGGTAGGTATATGAACGTATTTGAATTTTAATTCGATCGGCAGGTAGTAGTTCCATGTCGGATAGTCTATGAAAAAAAAACTGTCGGAATAAAAAAACATCTACTGCAGGCTTAAATGAAATGGCAGAATCATTTTATGAATGGACCGACAGGTATGTATTAATGAAATTAAGTGTAAAAAAAAAAGTTAGGCATATTCTAGGAATATACGCAGAGGCGGTCATTCTAAAATACATGTTGGTAGTTAAAAAAATCCAAAATTCATTGGAATTATATTTAAAAAACATAATAATTAAAAAAATATATTACATACTTAGTACGCAGAAAGACCAAGAAGGACGAAAATGCATTGTTGGTGTTCGAAAGAAAAATAGTTCGCAAAATATTTGGCCCTACCTGTGAAGGAGGATCTTGGAGGATCCGGTTTAACCACGAGCTAGAAATAATGCATGGCGAACCAAACGTTGTCCAATACATCAAAATACAACGTCTACGTTGGCTCGGACACGTTTGTAGAATGGAGGATAGCCGGGTCCCAAAGAAAGTATTGGACACCTGTCCTGAAGGAAGAAGAAGTAGAGGGAGACCTAGGATGAGATGGCTGGACGACATCGAGGGAGATATAAGAGCGATCGGACAGACGAATTGGAGGAGACTTGCTGCCGACAGAGCGGGATGGAGGCAGTTTCTTGAGGAGGCCAAGGCCCACACCGGGCTGTAGCGCCATTGCTGATGAGTACGCAGAAAGCAATTTAAGCCAATTCATTTTTACAAGTTTTATTATAAATTTCATATTTTATGTTATTATTTTTGTTATTATTTTGTAGGTATTTGAATTTTAGGTGAAAAGAAAATCAAATATAAATATCTGTGATTATTAATATTGCAAAGCGCGAGATACCAGAGGAACGCCGATCACAAGGAAGACCATCAAAGAGATGAAAGGAGTGGTGGACATCCTCGTCCCATAACGAGGACCTATAAAAACATATCATAGATCTACCAAAAGAGGAAGAAGAAGATTACTTTCAACGATTTTCGTAAGCCTTTCATACATTTTATAAATAAAATATTTTTTTAGATAAGTAATAAGATATAACGCTCTCATATCCAAAAGCACATTCATATTTATTAAACACTCACACTTATATTACCCAACCAACGTACATACATCCCATTCTACGCACCATCCTTTTTGATCGTTCCTCAACCCTCTCCTTTTCCTCCTTTTCGTTATGTAGTTTATGGTAAAGTGTATTTATATTTATATAAGTGTTTTTATATTTTATGAATTGTTATTTATTTATTTATTTAATAAATAAATAAATAAATGTTATGTCGTATATTATGTCGAAACTTACTTTTTTTCTCAGATGGTTCACTGTAAGAAATTTCCGCTGTACAATGAACAATTTATAATTTGTCCGCCAATCTTAAAATGCAATATTATTATGTTTGTACGAAATGTGTTAAATAAATAAATATTCAAGCCATGTATTTTTTACGTTACGTATCAATAGGTAAATGGATCGACAAAACATAAATATAATATATGTATAGTCAAATAAATAAGTTCACTTTATATCATATATGAAAACATATTATTGGGGTACAATGAACTTACCTTACTGTTTAAGTCATCATATTATATTTATACTTATAACATTGTATCTTGTTTGTTTTCCAAATAAAAAATAAATAAATAACGACGCGCTGTTATTATTTTTTTTTAATTTAATTTGTATGAATATAACAATGTGTCCTTTTCGTATGTTACTGGTCGTCCGCCACTGGTGAGGCTCGAATAGCACTGACATTAGCCTAAGGGTAAACCAATAGTGACAGATAAATTAATCCGCGCTACGTTTCGCGGATATAGTGATGGTGGTGCCTGCCTGCTTTTATTTAACTGTAATCGTGTAATAATAATATTATAGTTATTTAATATCATACCGCAAAGCCAATTAAAATAAAAGACTACCTGATCTGATGTAATCTATATCTTTCAAATTATAAATGTCAACCGTAATGAGCTTTGAAATTATATGGTTGATGCAATCGCTTTCAGGTTGTTAACATTGCTTTGTCGAGTGGATGGATACGTCAAGAATTTGGCTTTTTTAAAAGAGGAATTTTTAGGATTGATAAAGGAAGTCAATAATTGGTGAACGTTGCGCAACTAGCCAGCTAGCAATCACGTAAACCAACCGATGACAGGTCGTAAGCCCCATAGGTGTCTAATTTCCTGATTCTCCTTTAAATATATATTTATAGGAAATCTCGTCTCTATTGATTTATAAAGATTGTCATAAAATAAAATGGAAAATAAGAGACTCAATAAGAGTTGAATAACTGCACGTCTTGAGTATCTGCGCAGAATTATTAACGAAAGAGAAAAAAAAACATCATTATGATTGTATTAGAAGCATGAAAGCAGACGGCAGTTGGGCGTCTTATGTGTAGGTTGGTACATTTCCTCAAAAGAATAAAGAGTATGCGTAAATTGTAAAAATTAATTCACAATAGTAAAAAAAATGCTACGATCAAGCTTCATTTGGGAATGATTCACACATCCAGATACTTACTTTATATACTTAACAAAAAATATACTCTGAAAGGGTCCTTACACTACCTATCAACCCTCTAGATTCCTGAATATATAATTTAAAAAAAATCTTTATTTTCTTTATTTATATATTAAGAAAAAAAAACAATACACATTTTTGTTTTATCATCATCATCATTATCATCTGTGGCTCCACAACCCAGGTCGGGTCTTAGCCTCCTGCAGAGCCCGCCTCCATGACTGTCGATCCTGCGACGCATTGCGCCAGTTATGGACGCCGATGTTGTTCGCATCCTTCACCACACCGTCCAGCCATCGAAGCTTCGGCCTTCCAACTTTTCTTCGTCCCCCCGGTGCACCATTCATGATCCGTCTTGGGACGTCCTCCTCGCTCATTCTTTGGACGTGTCCAGCCCATCTGAGTCTTCCTATTCTTATTTCTGTCACTATGGTTGCCTCCTTATACAGATCATACAGTTCGTAGTTGTGCCTGATACGCCAATCTCCATTGTCACAAGTCGGGCCGTAGATCCTCCTCAAAACCTTCCTCTCAATATTTTCCAGGGCTCTTTCATCAGATTTAGCGATTGCCCAACATTCTGATCCATATGAGAGTACTGGCCGAATTAGAGTCTTATAGAGGAGGACTTTCGTTTTTCTGGTGAGGTGACGAGACTTCATGTGCCTCTGCAACCCATAGTAGCACCGATTTGCGGACACTATTCGGCGTTTAATTTCGGTTGAGACATTGTTGTCACTTGTCACCATAGTACCGAGGTACACAAACTCGCTAACAGTTTCGAATGTGTAATCGTCGACTCGCAAATCTGGCGGTTTTCGACGTTCATGCACTGGCATATACTTTGTCTATCCCATTTTTGTTTTATACATAAAGTTAATATATATGTACGTATGTTTAATCACATTGTTTCCCATAGAGAAGTTACAAAAAAAATAATCTGGCTTAGAGATTAAGATATGTAGAGTAATAAAATATAAAAAATCTATAAATGTTGAAAAAACATTTTATGAAGTATAATTTTGAATTCACGGGAATGGAGTTTCCAAATCATCCATATTACACCATTTCCCCATCATTTCCAGCCATACCAAGGTCTTAAGAGGCTGTATCTGTGACCTTTTTGACAATTTCCTTTTTGAATATAGAATTAGATACACTAAAAATAACAGTATTTCTGTACCTCTTTATTCTAAGTATATCAATATTTGCCGAGTTTGCTTTGCGGCACATTTTAAACGATTTTATTAAAATGGTGTCTATAATTAAAAGTAAAATACTTTTTTTGATTCTACATGAATTATTTCGCCTATCGCATAAAATAAATAAATTCAATTCTGTAAAATAAAAACTTTGTCAATTATTAATTTTATTTAAGTTGTTCACTTGTGAACACGTCAGCCGCATGTCCGAAGATAGGATCCCGAAGATAGCCCAAGACAACGTACCGGAGGGGTCTAGACCACGAGGACGCCCACCAAAAAGATGGCGAGATAGTTGGCAGTCCACATCACAGGAGGCTGAAAATGCAGCATAAAACAGGCCCTGGGCCTAATGAAAGAAGAAGAAGAAGACTTGTAATCAGTACTGAGGTAAACACAGTTGCATCGAAACCGGTACATAATGATGTAAATGAGTAACATGTGTAATAGTAAAATTTCAAAATATCAAGATTTTTCATAGCAGTCTTTATAAATCCCTGTTAAATTTTGAATAATACATGCACAACTCGTTTGCATGTCATTTCAAAATATCTTTCGAGACTGATTAATTAAAGTGTTCAGTTAGAAAATATTTTCAATTATTTAAAATACTTGCGGAATGTGGTACCCAACCAAAAAAATGAAAGTAGCGTTTTATGGTCTTAAATATTTACTATACACTTTAAGACGGATGTTTGGGATTAATTAATTATAAGAAAAGGACAGAATTGGAATGATTTAGACGTGTACAGATTCTAACGAATCAACATTCACCGTTATGAAATAATTTTATAATTGCTACATTAGTAAAACTATATAATATTTTATCTCGCATTTAAATTTATACTATCATGCCAATGTACCTATCTAGAAATCGTATATGATAGATTTCTTGCATTATTAGTATTTTTTTTGTATTTGAATTTCTTTAATAGTTTACGATTTTATATATAATCAGTTTTAAAAATTTTGCAACAATATATTTTTTTCAACATATAAAATATACACTGTAAAAAACCATGTTACTCTTTGTCTGAGTGCAACCACTCGTGTGTTAAGGAGGCATTTAAAAACAAAGAAAAAAATATATCTACATACAGAATTATACAATGTTATAAGTAAATGAATACAAATAACAAATCAGTAAATATTATTTATTTATTTATTTATTTATTTTTGTCAACAATTATAATGGAACATAAAAAACATTACAGTCAATCATCTCACTAGGGTTGAACCTGTATCGAGATGAGCGACTTTACAACAACGAGTGAAATAAGAACAATATTATAATTTTTGAATATTGAATAACAAAACAAACAAAAACATTAACAAACACTAAGTCAAAAAAAATATTTTTTTAACAAATACTATGTTACAATGTTGTCTGCAGTTGGGCACAAGGAAGATAACTGTAACAATAATATCTATGCACCCAACACACAGACAACTAACACAAAAGAACATGACATGTATAGGGTGACCATATACTTCAAAGGCTACCAAAAAAATAAAAATATTAAAATAAAAATGAATTGATGGGAGAGGTTTTAATTAAAATGTGCTGCTTGACATTGCTCTTGAACAAAGCAAGCGTTTTCAATGCTTTTATATTATTTGGAAGGAAGTTAAACAGTAATGGTGCATGATAAAAATAATTTCTCTGTCCAAATGTTGATTTAACAATTATCGGCTGATAATTTAGAGAAGCTCCCAGTCTAGTGAAACGCACCTGCTGAGTTCTCTGTGCCAAATCAATGCAGCTGTAAAATTTACACAGTGCTTTCAAAATGTAAAGCTCCCTAGCATTCATAACTTTACACTCATTATATAATAGTTCAGATGGATATACAAATTTTTTTCTATACATGACCTTCAGGATCAATTTTTGTGCTATATTTAGTGGTTCTAAATTTGTTCTGTAACAACCCCCCCAGCATACTATGCCATATGACAGCAAAGACTGAACAAAAGAGAAATATACAGTTTTCAGTTTATCTTTATCCAAAATATATCGAAGATCTTTGAGTATATATGTTAATCTTCTAATTTTATTAGATATAAGAAGTATGTGTTCATTCCATTTCAAAAATTTGTCAACTTTTACACCAAGATACCTGATACTGTCCACTCTTTCTAAGGATTCACAAGTGCAAGTATGAGAACAATTATGTATTATTACAGGTTTTTGAATTGAAGGTTGGCTTTTGGAAGAAATACTAAAAGTAATATATTTAGTTTTGCTTGAATTTAAGGTCAAAATATTGTGATCAAGCCAATTTTTTACAACATTTAATCCAAGATTACATTTTGAATATGTTGCCTCCCAAGAATTGCCAGTAAATATTAACACGGTATCATCCGCAAAAGTAACAATAGTGCCAGAAATATTTAAGTTACACAGATCATTTATGTATATTAAGAATAAAATTGGGCCAATAACACTGCCTTGTGGAACACCATATGAAATTTGATTATTCGAACTTTTATAGTCATCAATTTCCACGTATTGTGTTCTACCACAAAGGTATGTTTTAAACCAATTCAAAGTCTTATCGTTAATGCCGAGTGCTTTAAGTTTTTTGAGAAGGATACCATGAGAAACAGTATCGAATGCTTTCGATAAATCCAAAAACAAAGCTATAGCCTTGTCACCCGCATCTAGCGCATTTACTACCATAGAAATCAACTTTAGAATAGCATCACTTGTCCCCATGTTCTCTCTAAAACCAAATTGGTTAGCTGAAAGAATTTTATTAGATTCAACGTAATATATTAACCTGACTTTAGCTAGTTTCTCAATTATTTTAGATAAGGTATTAAGTAGAGATATAGGCCTGTAATTATTTATATTTAAACTATCACCTCCCTTGAAAAGGGGAATCACTTTGGCACTCTTGCAATGATCAGGGAATATACCAGTCTTAAAGCTAAGGTTTACAAGGTGTGATATAGGTTTAGATAAATTTGAGCAATGCTGTTTATAAATCATAGAACTGATGCCGTCACTACCACTAGAGAAGCCTGATTTAAGATCACCTATTACTTTTGATACTTCAGCATCATTTGTCGGTTTAAAATAAAAGTTTGAACAATGATCACTGTAAGCTGGTTGGAAGTTGTTCACCAGGACTTCTTCAGTAGTTTTGTTTAATTTACACAAATTATTGGCAAATTTTTGACCTACTTCACTAAAAAAGTTATTGGCATGATTTGTTAATAAGTTAGGGTTATCTTTCATTAGCACAATATTATCATTTATTTTAAGTTTCTTTAGGGAAGGAGTATCTTGTTGCAAATTTACAGCTTCTTTTATAATTTTCCATTGTTGTTTTGTATCACCATCAGCCTTATTAAGCCTCTCTTTATAGTATGATTGCTTTATTATTTTAATTAATTTGGTGCACCAATTTCTATATCGCTTGTAGTAGGCTAGTAGTTCTCTATTATTTGGATCCCTTCGTTGTTTAATATGTAGTTTATCACGATTTTTGAGACATTTGATGATTCCAGAAGTAATCCATGGTTTTAAGTGTTTGGTATTAATATGTGTTATTCTCGTTGATGAGCAATTATCAATATGAGTTTTAAAGCACTTTATGAAGTTAACAGTAGCTTCATTCACATTATTTGAATTTAAAACGGAGTGCCAAGATTCTCTATTTAACTTTATTTTCAACTCTTCACTATCGACAATTATTTTGTATATATCTTCCTTCTTGTGAATTCTTTTTAGAGTGAGATTGGTATATTTTAACACTGTGGCAAAGTGATCTGTAATATTAGTCCTGTAAACAGCTCCTTGATGATTGAGTTTGGATTTAATCATTATATGATCGATGCAGCTTGTATTTGTTTGTGAAATTCTAGTAGGTGAATTAATTACAGATTTTAATCCATAGAATGTCAAAAGCGACAAATATTGTTGTGTTCTTGTACTATCTGTATCTAGGATATTTATATTAATATCCCCACACAAAACTAAATTCTGATGCATTGATTCCGAAGAAAGCAAATTATCCAGAGCCTGCAGAAAAGTATCTATATTTGCCTGAGATGGAGATCTGTAAATAGTTATCAAGCTGATTGCATTATTTAGTAGAAGTTTCAAGCAGTTCGCATAAGGAATGGATACTTCCTCCACAGTCACTGATATATCTTTTTTGATATAAATGACAATTCCATCATTTTGAAAAGTGCTTTTATTTGTATTATAAGTGGAGAAACCATTAACATTAGGTATAGTCATTGTCTCTTTTAACCAAGCTTCGCTCAATACTATAATATCAAAACAATGTCTCATAGAGTTCAAGATGACAAGTGTTTCATCAAGATTTTTGTTGATACTTCTAATATTCATACAAAATATAGACAGTTTTGAGTCATTCAAAAATGCTTCACATGTTAAAGGACTATCAATATCATGACTTACCCCTGAATCATCATTCAAATCCAAAAGATAATCCAAATCCATTTCTTATATAAAAATAACATAAAAAAGACTGAAATAAGTTAACTTCAGCAATTACTCAATTATTCTATCCAAATCGTCAATATGCTTGATGGTAAATACTTTTGAAGAGATATCTGAATTTTTTCTAGTGAGGACCCTATTATTCTTAAACCAGACATATTGATAATGAAGTTCTTTGGCCTTTTGCTTTGTTTTCCACAAAAGTTCCTTGAAGTAAGGTGACAACACCTCACCAATATAAAAATTACGATTTGAATCCCTTGCCCTTTTTCTAGCCTCGAGTAGCGCCTGTTGGGACAGCGCATCATTAAATTCAACTTTGAATCTATGAAGGGCTTCCTTTCCATGGGATCTGTCAGCATAACGGGTAACTTTATTTATTTTTCCTGGTTGGATCTGCACATTCAGCTCATTTATAATCCTTTTAACAGTTTCTATTGGAGGTTCTCCCAACAAAATATCTACACCAGCAAGCTCCACACAATTTTGACTAATGTTAATCTGCTCTAATTCAGCGAGACGATTTTCTAGATTTTTTATTTTGACATTTTTACGTAAATTTTCTTCAGACAGGTGGTTTACTTCTTTTTTCAGGACAAGTAAATTTTCCAAGTTAGAAGAAATATCATCATATTTATCACTTAAAAATTCGATACTTTTTTTCATTTCACAAATATCCGATTCCAAATTTTTCCTTAGATTTGATGATTCAATTTCAATTTTATCAAAAACTTGTCGTTTTAGTTCTTCCATCTTTCTATCCATATATTTGGTTAACCTTTCATACTGGTCATCAACATTTTCATTTAGCTTGGATCTTGTTTGAACATTATTTTTGCCAGTGGACATTGTAATATTATTAATCGTAAAAAAAAAAATGTAAACACAAATATGAATACAAAAAAAAATATGAAATGATGGTCACCCCACTTCACAAACTATTTTTGACAAATTAATTTCAGTACACACGACTTCACTCTACAACAGTATTGTTACAACTGATTATATACATGAATTATACATGTCTATTTTGATTTTTTTTTTAATTAATTAAATTCAGTTTCCAGTCTCATATCTGTTTCGAGTTGGCTGAACGACACCACCCCATTGTACGTGTTGTGCAAAAATTGTATGTATAATGGGGTACACAATTGACCCACTATATTTTATATTTTACTCTTCACACGTGCAATGGTATGGCGTAGCTTTCTTATGTCTTTATGTATTTGAAATATCCCATTTTTACTCTCCACACTATGGAATAGTGGAGAGTCATGATTTCTCAGTTTTATATCATGGTATCACACTGTGGATTTCGTCGTGATGTGTTTGTATGTATGGCGTACGCCGTACGGATTATCCTTTTTGTGTCCTCTCTACAGCCCAAACTATAAGTCCCATCGACTTCATATTTACATCATATGTGTGAAATGCATAGACCTAGTGCTGATTATAGATATCCATTAATTTCTTCTCTATAATTTTATCTGTCCATATTTACATCATATGTGTGAAATGCATAGACCTAGTGCTGATTATAGATATCCATCAATTTCTTCTCTATAATTTTATCTGTCCATATTTACATAATATGTGTGAAATGCATAGACCTAGTGCTGATTATAGATATCCATCAATTTCTTCTCTATAATTTTATCTGTCCATATTTACATAATATGTGTGAAATGCATAGACCTAGTGCTGATTATAGATATCCATCAATTTCTTCTCTATAATTTTATCTGTCCATATTTACATAATATGTGTGAAATGCATAGACCTAGTGCTGATTATAGATATCCATTAATTTCTTCTCTATAATTTTATCTGTCCATATTTACATCATATGTGTGAAATGCATAGACCTAGTGCTGATTATAGATATCCATCAATTTCTTCTCTATAATTTTATCTGTCCATATTTACATAATATGTGTGAAATGCATAGACCTAGTGCTGATTATAGATATCCATTAATTTCTTCTCTATAATTTTATCTGTCCATATTTACATCATATGTGTGAAATGCATAGACCTAGTGCTGATTATAGATATCCATCAATTTCTTCTCTATAATTTTATCTGTCCATATTTACATAATATGTGTGAAATGCATAGACCTAGTGCTGATTATAGATATCCATCAATTTCTTCTCTATAATTTTATCTGTCCATATTTACATCATATGTGTGAAATGCATAGACCTAGTGCTGATTATAGATATCCATCAATTTCTTCTCTATAATTTTATCTGTCCATATTTACATAATATGTGTGAAATGCATAGACCTAGTGCTGATTATAGATATCCATCAATTTCTTCTCTATAATTTTATCTGTCCATATTTACATAATATGTGTGAAATGCATAGACCTAGTGCTGATTATAGATATCCATTAATTTCTTCTCTATAATTTTATCTGTCCATATTTACATCATATGTGTGAAATGCATAGACCTAGTGCTGATTATAGATATCCATCAATTTCTTCTCTATAATTTTATCTGTCCATATTTACATAATATGTGTGAAATGCATAGACCTAGTGCTGATTATAGATATCCATCAATTTCTTCTCTATAATTTTATCTGTCCATATTTACATCATATGTGTGAAATGCATAGACCTAGTGCTGATTATAGATATCCATCAATTTCTTCTCTATAATTTTATCTGTCCATATTTACATAATATGTGTGAAATGCATAGACCTAGTGCTGATTATAGATATCCATCAATTTCTTCTCTATAATTTTATCTGTCCATATTTACATAATATGTGTGAAATGCATAGACCTAGTGCTGATTATAGATATCCATTAATTTCTTCTCTATAATTTTATCTGTCCATATTTACATCATATGTGTGAAATGCATAGACCTAGTGCTGATTATAGATATCCATCAATTTCTTCTCTATAATTTTATCTGTCCATATTTACATAATATGTGTGAAATGCATAGACCTAGTGCTGATTATAGATATCCATTAATTTCTTCTCTATAATTTTATCTGTCCATATTTACATCATATGTGTGAAATGCATAGACCTAGTGCTGATTATAGATATCCATCAATTTCTTCTCTATAATTTTATCTGTCCATATTTACATAATATGTGTGAAATGCATAGACCTAGTGCTGATTATAGATATCCATCAATTTCTTCTCTATAATTTTATCTGTCCATATTTACATCATATGTGTGAAATGCATAGACCTAGTGCTGATTATAGATATCCATCAATTTCTTCTCTATAATTTTATCTGTCCATATTTACATAATATGTGTGAAATGCATAGACCTAGTGCTGATTATAGATATCCATCAATTTCTTCTCTATAATTTTATCTGTCCATATTTACATCATATGTGTGAAATGCATAGACCTAGTGCTGATTATAGATATCCATCAATTTCTTCTCTATAATTTTATCTGTCCATATTTACATAATATGTGTGAAATGCATAGACCTAGTGCTGATTATAGATATCCATCAATTTCTTCTCTATAATTTTATCTGTCCATATTTACATCATATGTGTGAAATGCATAGACCTAGTGCTGATTATAGATATCCATCAATTTCTTCTCTATAATTTTATCTGTCCATATTTACATAATATGTGTGAAATGCATAGACCTAGTGCTGATTATAGATATCCATCAATTTCTTCTCTATAATTTTATCTGTCCATATTTACATCATATGTGTGAAATGCATAGACCTAGTGCTGATTATAGATATCCATCAATTTCTTCTCTATAATTTTATCTGTCCATATTTACATAATATGTGTGAAATGCATAGACCTAGTGCTGATTATAGATATCCATCAATTTCTTCTCTATAATTTTATCTGTCCATATTTACATCATATGTGTGAAATGCATAGACCTAGTGCTGATTATAGATATCCATCAATTTCTTCTCTATAATTTCATCTGTCCATATTTACAAAATGCTCTCACTGTCTGAAAAAGTATAATAAGGTATTTTGATATTGTTTAAAATTTTGATACAACAAAAATACACCCATCAAAAATACATTCAAGGATTGTCAAAATTTAAAGAAAAAAAATCTATGGTCTGCCATATCATTGGGAAATTTTGCAAATTTTTATTTCTAATACTCACTTAGACTCCATTTAAAGGATATCTGTATATTGCTTATTAATTTCTTAACTGTCAAATATTTTAAAGTAACCGCAAACTCAATTTGGAAATTTTATTTTCAAATAGGTTTAAAGACACATCACTTTCATAAAATGACATTGAAGAAATATCAAGTTTCCTTAATAAAATATTGAAATAAAAATAATTAAACAAACTCATTTCATTAAATTTTCCATACATATTTGAATACTTTATGGAGTGACTTGTTAGTGAGGAGTTTAGCGTTGGCCACAACCCACTCGTTTTTTTTTTTTTTCACTATTGAGATAAGACTAATATTTCCGGAATGCTTAGGTGATTTAAAATAGATGTAAAATTAATCATATTATCTATGTAAAAGCTTTTTTCTAATTTCAACCTACTTCGTATATATTTAACAGTATACTTTATTACATATTATAAATATGTACCTGTATTATAAAGAAAATTCTTACATACCCAACTCACATACTTCGTTATCAAACATTCATAGTTTATAAAATCAAAATTAAACATGCTTAAATCTTCTTCTTCTTCGGTCTATTTCCATTCACTCCTAAACGAAGGCCTCCTTCGTTTGACTCTACATCATCCTGTCTTGTGCGGTTTTCTTACTTACATAATATGAAATCTTTCTTGCACCCTGTCTATGTGACGAGTTTACTGACGAATGGCATCATGATCTTCCATACTATGAACGAAATATAATTTAACTAAAACATATTTTCTTCTTTATACTACTTAGGTATACATTTATATAATATATTGGTGCGGGGCCGTTCTTCTGTAATTGGAAATGTTCTTCTTTTCCCTCTTGAGGGCCGAGTGTCACGCAGTGTTCTTGAAAGAAGTGTTTACGAAAATTTGCTGAATATCTGGCAGTCCCGTTGGACTGCTTGCTCAGTGGGAAGAATATCATTTTTATTTTTTCCTGACGTGAGGAATCGACTTAAATCTTCTTGGGTTGTCCTCGACTTTTGGACTTCTCAATATTTCACAGGACACGGAAATTTTAAGAGTTATCTTGTCAGTTCTGTCAGTGCCCAGACCAAACTTCGGAACATATCCTGTGGGATTGTTGCCACCCAATGGTGTCGTCTTATAAATCGGAGCTCCTCGTTGCTGTCCGTGGGCCTCTTCAAGGTCCCATTGGTCACGCGGATTTTGTGATCTCGAAGAACAATTTTAAAGCCTTTAAAAAGTTTTGTCATTGTTATGGTGCCTTACTATTGTTAGATTCCCAGTAGGTTATTTTCTTTTACAGATATCTTGGTCATACCCCTGATATTTCTCATTTATAAGATCTGAGGTCCACGAGTGTGAATCCTCCATTCACATTCGTCGATTGTTCTTTTGCACTATGGTGCCGAGATTGCTAATCTAGAGGGCTCCATGAACTACTTTTCGTGCTATGCATTTTTTTTTCTTGTCGCTCACTTAGCGTTCTGTGAAGGCGCCTTTTACAGTCCCCATATGCAGAGCGGGTGGTGGTGGGAGTAGCGAAAAAAAAATATATTGGCGTGATAAATGTTATGGTAAAGTGTTACCATACTTTACTCTTGTTACAGTAACTGTAGGTAGGTACATACAACTTGAAGTTTTTCATAAGATGGATGTATTCACCACGTGAGGTGATGATAGGTAGGTACCTATATCTAAATATTACGGTAACCATTCAATAAAAAAAAATATTCGGTATACCTAATAATATTTTTTTCAATAACAAAAAACTGTCAATAAAGAAAAATAATATTCCTACACATTCATCTTAAATGTAAATTTAACTTCATTTATATATTTTTCTTGGGTATATTGCCATGACCATATTTCATTGGAATCAATAAAAAAATAACCTATTCTCATAGATAATGCACGAGTTGTTTAATATTCAACAGCTGTACCCGGCCGTACTATTATATTATTTTATGACATTTTTTACATCTTAATATAGACGAAGTTGGAATATTATAGGAGAAACTGAACTCAAGGCACCTACAGGGCTTACAACCTGTCAACGGCTGGTTTACGTGATCACTTCCGCAATGCGCTTCCGCAACGTTCACCAATTATGCCTTCTTATTGAATCCCCTTTCGGATTTTAAAGTTCTATACCTATTTTAATCATGACAATGAAACACCATCGCCACCTACGATGCGACGTAGAAATTTTTTTTTGTAACGCCATCTTTTGAGAAATTGGATTGTAAACAATGAAAGTAACAGTCCTTATACATGAGGAGACAATGCTTTCGCACAGATGTCACTCCTGAACCGCGCCAGACTTGTTTACTTACGTGTACCAATTTGTATGTAAATCGATTTTTTTATAGTTGCATATACACAAACATTAGATTTTTCCCCAGCCTATGACAGGTTCGTCATACAAAGATAATCTGTTTACTCGTGACTAGTGATGAGCAAAAGTCTTGAAAGTCTTGGTCTTGGTCCAAGACCGCATGGGTTGCTTCAAGACCAAGACAAGAGGGAGGACAGGGAAAAATCCAATGTTTGGTTAGGTTAGGAATCCGGTTTTTTTTTATTTTACTTAATATTTTCAGAAATACACGAACGATCGCTACAAGTGTTCAACATGGTGTTATTTGTTCAAAAAGAAAAATAAATATCTTGAAGTCATTAAAACACAAACGCGAAAAAAACAAACTGATATTTAATGTGAATTTTAAGGCGTAGATTTAAAAAACTGCATATTGAACATTAGGTACAGCAGCCAAGTCGTCAAGAATTTACAAACAAAAAATAAGGGACTACGTTCATGAGTTTTAAAAATAAATTTATTCTAGATTTTCTCGCGTTTTGGTAGGAATATGAATTTAAAATATCAAAGGTGGACACTTTCGATACTTTTTGCCAAATCTTTTCGCGAATATTTTAATGAATTTAGCAATCGTTAATGGTGAAACTGTATCAAAAGTTTGAACAAAAAGTAACGCTGATACAATGACGATAAAATATCTCGAATTTCCCCAAACAGACCCGAACATCTTTTGAGATAATTTAAATTATTGAAAAATATTATGTTTTTTCTCTGGACCACATAAGGAGGAGGCGATTAATATTAATATTTTAAATTCTGATTGAGATTTACAAAAAATTATATACATCACCTGCATATTTTTACAATAACTATCTGGCTCCAATAGCAAATCAACGAGTTTCCATTTCACAGTCGTTTTTTTCAAAGCCTTTATCATTCGTAAGTTTTATTTTATAAATTGAATATTGTATCAAAAATAACTAAATAATGGTAAAGGTGATCTCCAGATTATGTTTTTGTCTATATAATTTGCAAGTGCGTGCGCATCCTGTCAGAAATTGACGTTTTTTTACGTTTTTATTTGTTGCGAAATTTGGTATTTTTATTCTTATTCGTTTAGATATATAATAATAATTACTACTAATTTTGAAATTTACTTAACCATCTCACATAGTTCAGCAAAGAGTTTCTCCACCCATTATGAATTTTGTGTCTCTTCGGGTGATACGAGATTTGTTTTTCGGGATACACGCTCGTGTCGTACTTATTTTTACAGGGTAATGCACACCTGTCACCGATTACCCCACATTATGAGATATGGTATGAATGAAACAAATTACTTTGTGGAAGATTTTAAACCCAACACATTTTTGTAACCACACTAAAAAATATATATTTAATTGATATTTTCTGACTCAGGAAAGAGAAAACTAGGATAAGGACATAGCCAAAAGAAGACATATAATTATTTTATTTTATTTTTAGAAATAATGGTGAAAAAACAGGAATTATAGTTTTCACACGAATAAACGATAATTTTATACAGTAAAAATGTAAAACAGTCGATTTTTTTTATTCTAAGATACAGTTTATTACAGCATTGTAGTAGTTGAATACCTACATTTTTTTTTTTGTAAATTGAGAGCTCCGTGAACGTGAACAAGTCAACGTTTTGGTATCGAAATTCCATTATTACATTCGAGTTACTTATTTTTATGTTAAAAAGTTCCCCTTCTCTATATTTTATTATATAGGAAATCGAGACCTATGTACCACGAGAACAATTTAAGATAAGGATGAAATTATAACAGGCAATGATATGTAAAAATAATGTATAGGTACGTAAGTCTTTATATAAAGTCTTTAAATTCGGTAATTAAAAAGTAAGGCGCATTCCTTTTTAAATTCTTGCCGCTTTTTAGTAACACGCAAGATTTTGTAGTGTTTGGACGTATTGTCGTCAAAATGCTATCTTGTGTGATGAAAACATGTAAAAATTACATTAGAACTGTGAAGGAACGACCAGATATGTTATTTCATGCTGCATGTTTATTCAATAACTTATATATTTAAATGCATGTTTCGATAGTTTTTGAGTGAACGAGAGAGTAGTCAAATGATATTCGCTTGTAGGTATGCAGAGGGATTCTGTTGTTGTATTCGATTTTTCATTCGATTGGTGTGGGAGATAGATGTAATGTGAATGCACTGGAGTAAAAGAAAAATATGTCAGCAGTGTGTGTCTGATCACATATCTCTTATGATCATACTATCTCTTTTCCATTTAATGTATTCTGTCGTGTGTGCTCTTTCTTGGCGATATTGTACGAATTCGATAAACTGTGCCTTTTTTGTAGAGCGTTTTGTTCTCTTATAACTTATATAAATTATCTTGATAACAGGTAAGATTTTTGTTTATCCATTCTTGTATAGGTACTGTTTGGTCACACTAACAATTTATCTGATCGGAAAACGTAATCACATATCATTGTGGCTGGGGTACATGATAGTGGTCAGTGATATTGTTGTTAGTATGCCAGGATAGAAAGAAATAATGCATTTTGATAAATCGATGGTAATCGGCGATTAGGAAAGCATGTATATGATAAATATCTATTAAACATTTCCATGAGCACATCACAAGAATTTAACATTTGAATATGTGTAACATTAGTCACCGCCGAAAGAAATCATCATCAATAACAACAAAAAACGAGTCGGTTGTGACCAACACTGAAATCTACGCTACATAGTTTTGGCTTTTTTAATTCAAGAATAGTTGACTATCCCTTAATGTATTTTCATGATGAACCTACTTTTCATTACATGATAGCTGGAGGTGATTGGATGCGATCTGCACAAGATAGAGAGTTGTGAATGTCTCAGGTTGAGGCATATGTCCACTACTGGAGGACGGATGACGAAGACGAAGAAGACGTTTCCATTGATTAAAAATAAAAAATCAACTATCCAGAACGTGAGAGTACGTTGAAAGTATTATCATATGAAATCATACAGAAAAAATAGACGGATGTCTAGTGAAAACTAATCATATCTAATTTTTTTTTATTTATTTATGTTTTGGCATCATAAACCGAAACTGTCGTCGGAAGACAATATAAATACTTTGTGTAATGAAATTCTATAAATTAGAAGCCGTTTGAATCAATATATTGAAAACTGCTTTATTATTTCCATATTATAGTTCAATATATTAATAGTTCTGAGGTAATACTTATTATGGTTTTAAAGAATGAAAAATGTAAAAAGTATAAATTATTAAACTCATAAAATAACCAAGTATATTTGCGAGGGTGTGTTTGCATGTGTAAGAGGACGATGTATTGTATTGTATATATTTTATTTAGATGTAAAAAAAATACAATTTCTTACATCTAGTATAAACAAAAATAAAAACAAATGATAAAAAAAAACAAATCGACATCGGATGACTATGTGAATACCCAAAAAAGACACGTACCCATCAATAACAATAAAACGCAAAATAAAAACAAAAGGAATAAACACTACCACAACAGAAGATATCAAACAACATGAAAAAAAACAATAATATAATAATGTAGTGTCAAAACAAGCAAAACGGATATTATAGAATCTTTGCACATAGTATATAAACAATAGAGACACACGATTTTTTAAAAAAAACTTTTGTTTTATGTATTCAGCACCTAAGCGACGAAAATCGGCAAGACTAGACGCATCCTTTACACATTCAGGCAAATCATTATAAAGTTGTAAGCCTTTGTAGTACACAGTATTTGATACACTTTGTAGTACGATGTGGGGATATATATAATAAAGGATGTATGAGGGCGTAAGAAAAGATCTTTTTCTGAATGGAAATATTATCTTAGAATAAACGGAATTTATGTGAGGTTATTAATTTATTATCACAGTTTTCTGAGACACACGACTCATTATTTTAATTATTATTGTAATAATGTCATATCATATTTTCAAATCTCCGATAAGGCATATTTTATTTTAAGATACATGAAGTTAAAAAAATAATACATACATACCATCAAGCCGTATCCCTACTTGGGGTAGGCAGAGATAAAAATAATAATCAGTAAATTCACATTTCAAATTTACAGAGGACACAAATGTTCATAGTACGCCAAACGATACACACACAAAAACATATTTATGAAACCCATATTATTATGTATTAGTAGGGTACATATAATATGTATATGTGATACCTGTTGAAAAATTGACGTAAAACATATGATTAAATGTAATATGTTTATGGTTATATATATATTTTCTTTTTTGTACATGTACCATTTTGTCTCATAACTGTCACAGATGGTTGTCTGGAAGAAATTGCCATAAGGCAATAAGTCCGCCATTTGTACTAGCTATTAAGTAATGTACAATAAAGTGTTTAAATAAATAAATTGTGAAATCATAACTCTCCACTATTCCACAGTAGTGGAGAGTAAAAAATAACAATGGAATCAATCTCCAACACTAAACGTGTACCTTGCTAGATATTGTTATCACTTTTGACATCTGAGGAATGTAGTTATGAACACATCTAATGTATCGTGAATTTGCAAAATATAACGCGATGTTATCCTGTCAAAATATTTCATACTGAATATTTAAAACTGATCACCCAGACGTGTTGTTTTTTTTTCAAAGTTAAAAAAAATGCAGGCAATAAAATGTACATGCTACATTTAATTTCTCAGAAGGTTTGAATACGTTGCTACTTATAGAAATCAACTTCGTTGGCCAAATATCACTTACTCTAATTATTTATTTATTTATAGCATCACGGCATATCCCACAATACGGGGTAATCAGCGAAAGGTGTGCGGGTGTTCCCATGAATGGATGATGAACATATCACAGTAATACTTCTTTTTTTACTTTAGTTATTAATTAAGTACCTATTTCTTCTTACACTTTATTGTACTTTATTAAAACTTAAACTTACGGATTTATTAACAAAAGACGAAGACCATATCTGGGTGGGTCAAGATAGGGAATATTGGTCTTGTTCTTGGTCTTGCACTAGCTCCCTACTAACAAGGAATGAAAAAAGTTTTGCAAGGAACGATTTGCAATAAACAAATTAAATGAAATATCTATATCTGTCGATATTATTTCTTAATGTAGGCATATTTAGTATTTACGATTGGTCTCATGGAGGTCTATATAAAGTTTGTAAGTTCTGATTTGTATTTCATTAATACAATAGGTGGCGCGTGACTATATCTTCAATCAATCACACCAGAACGAGGTATAGGTACACTTATTATACTTCAGACTGCGTTAGTCATTTATTCAAGGAAGTACACAAACGCCAGACAGAAATACCCAATACCACGTATTCTCAAACTGACAAATTTAATATAAAAGCAACATTCTTCTTTGCCTTCGATGGCGCTACAGCCTAAATCGAGCATTGGCCTCCGTTAACTTTCGCCTCCATCCCGGAGAAGCTGAGCCGCATCCTTTCTGACCTCATCTTCCCACCACAGCCTTGGTCTTCCTACGGTCATGAACTAGACCTTAGAAAACGCACTGGTTATTTTACCAATGTCGGAAGAGCTGTCAAAGTTGACATTAAACGCGAAAATTTTCAACACATATAATAATGAGTAGTATTAAAGTAAAGTATCATACAATTACCTAAATAATATTTATTTATTTATTTATTTATTTAGTTAGTTAGTTATTTATTTATTTATTTATTTATTTATTTATTTATTTATTTATTTATTTATTTATTTATTTATTTATTTATTTAATTATTTATTTATTTATTTATTTGTTTTTTTATTTATTTATTTATTTATTTATTTATTTATTTATTTATTTATTTATTTATTTATTTATTTATTGATTTATTTATTTATTTATTTATTTATTTATTTATTTATTTATTTATATAAACGCCCTTAATGGGCTTTTACATACACAATTACAAATTATTAAAACATATGTTTATGAACCACGAAGCAAAATACATACATACATAATTATAAATAGGTACCTATACATAACAACAAAAAAATACCATGAAAAAAAATATAAAATATAAATTTACAAAATATTTAAGTAGGTAGTGAAGTACAATAAAAATAAAAATAAAGAAAAACAAGCAAAATATTAAGCAGATCAAAAATAAAAAAAATTAAAAGAAAAAAAGAAGAAGAATCCAGAATTTATACAATCTTTAAAATTCTCTCTTTATATTCATATATCGAACAGCAAAAGACATCAACAGAACCAAACTCATTACCAAGTCTATGTAATCTCAGAATAGGCGAGTGAATATAATAATTATTACAAGATTTTATGATAAAAAACAAAAAATAGTGATTTTTTTGAAAAATGTGAAAAAATGCGAGTACATAATAATCTTTTTCCTAACCTCAATTGGCAAAGGTGTTGATAAAATTATTCATGCAGCCAATTTCTATTCAATTTATAAAGCAACTCGCTCACGAGAGCCGCTATTACCATTAAAGACTATTTTTTATGACAGTTGACTCTTGATAAATTATGTAATGGACATTATAATATGAACTTTATAGGAAACAGTCAACTAACATTAATAAAATATACCAAGAACTGCAAGGCAGAAATGTGCTCATTTTTTTTTCAAATTTGTTTAACTGCACTTATTTAGATAGACAAACCGCCAAATTGAAAGTTCACTGAGCAAAACAGAATATAGATATTTTAACAGAATTCTAGTTTTTTTGACATTTTTTTTTCTCTGTGTGGACATTCTTGTTTCTTTAAACTATACCCCTTAGTGTAAACTGAAAAGTGAAAACGAACCTAAAAATTATCCACTGATATAGGTACCTATTGGAGCTTGTAATTCTATCACAGTAAATAATATGTTTCCTTCTGAATGGAAACATTGGAAAGCCATTGGCATTCCTAAACATTAAACAACGACCAATGTCTATGGACAGTTGGTGAATGCGGAACGCGGACGCAGAAGAAATGTATTGTACAGGTCCTGTGTTACGCCCACGCACTGCACTTCTTTCGAGGACCATAATTCCTTCTGTACTGTTCTACTGTCGGAAACAATACTTTGCATGATAGGCTACATGATCCATGGTGGGCCGATATCAAAGGCTGGTATTACGAAATATTTCTAAGAAAATATTGAGAAATGCTTGACGAATTCCAAAAAAATATTTCGAATAATAAAAAAATATTCCTTACACCGTACGTCTTCATCGTTAAAGATGTTAACGTGAAATATACAACTCATTCATTATTTATAGAGGGAAAAGTGATTGTATAATTATTCTGTCGACAAAATCAAGTTTGGTCAACCGGCGAAATCAAAACCCTCACGATAACCCATATCATGGATATAATTATTATATGGAGTTCTATAATATCTAAAGATGTTATAGAACTCCATATGATAATTATATCCATGATATTCACGATGGTTTTGATTTCGGCGATTGACCAGACTTGCCCCCCTGGATGAGTCTTAGCTGAATCCAGAAGACTCTTCCTTCCATTATTGCCTTTCTGTAACCTTTGGTTTTAAATTTCTGATTTGCAAAATGGACATATCTGAAAATATAGACTTATCTCGTTTTTCTTTATATTTCTTTTTGTTATTATTTTCAATTTCATTGTTTATAGATTGGGTATGTTTTTTTATATATGTATTTTCACACACACATGTACTATATATTGTATCTATTGTGAAAACTTTGTGTAAATGGCAAACGCCGTAAATAATATAAATAAATAGACGACACGCAGGATTTTCTCATGACTCCAAAGACAAACAGGACATTCGGACAAAGACATTACTATTAATGTGAAATGACGGACATACAGTTGATGAATAATTTGAAATACAAGAAAACTATAGAGACATGGATTAGAAACAAGGGCATTATATACTGCGGAAACATGATCAAGCTACAATAGTTTATATTTTTATTTTTAAAATAGGTATATTTTATAACAAGCTTTAGTTAAATACAAGTTTACTACTTTTAGATATAACGCAAAAAAAAAATTCTGCCACCTCGGTACAGGCTCAGCCTAGTGAGGTGGTGTATACCAAATAATACAAAAAAAAAATGTTTCATATAACTTATTTAAATTGTACTTTTTTGTAATATTTTTATTGTTTGTATATTGTTATATTTTATTTGTTTTCAATAATAAAAAAAAATATCAGCGAAACAATCCGTCGCCGATTGGGCCTTCTTTGTCTTTATGGTGTGTAGAGAGTAACGTTTTAAAGGGCTGTCGTCGTCCATACTGACCATGCGACCAGCCGAGATCTCAGGCATCCCAACTTGATAGAACTGATCACATCGGGCTCTCCATATATGTATGTCATATAGCTCTGTAGACTGTTCTGATGATCATTCTCTTAAATGCTGCAATTGAGCTATCGTTAATACCTAGGTTTCTGAAGTATATGTCAGGACTGGCTTTATCAGAGTTTTAAAAAGAGTGAAAAATCTACAGTTTCAGATCTTGCTTCATAGGAGATGAATAAAATCGAAAAAGACCAATATTATTTGTGACTGAAAAATTAATGACCTTTTGAAAATCGTTGGATATTCATACACTGCAATGTATAAATATAAAGTAAAAAATACAAAAATCTTCATGGCTTAAGGGTGGATATCTGTAATGGAGGCTTTTACACATGTTAAATTACCTACACGTGTTTTTCGCATAAGCATTATCTTGATTTATTCGCAATTAAATTTACGAGGTGCTTCCTTGTTAACTGTTTGATTTGTATCTCTTTGTGACCATTAAAGTGACAAAACATATTACAGCTCGGGTCCATTGCTATGAGAGATTTATCTTCCTTTTCTCGCGGCGTACATCGGAAATTAATATAATTATAACAAATTGCCACAGCATACTTTAATTTTAAACGGCGGTGTAGAGTATTTTTCAACAGAACTCAGGACAACACTAACAAGTGTAGCCACATATAATTTAAAGTTAGTGTAAACACATTATGCACGTAGATATTTCTTCGCTTAAAAATGTATCATCATCATCAATGGTTCCACAGCTCGTTGCGAGCCTTTACCTCCTCCAGCATTCCCCGTCATCTCCCTCTATCCTGGCATGCACCCCTCCAGTGCCATACACCAAGAGCCTCCACATCTCGCTGGATGCCATCCTGCCATCAGAGATTGGGTCCACCAACGCTTTGTCTTCTTATTTTAAAAATGTATGCATCCTAGAAAACGAAAGTATCATCTACATAATAAAACGAAATTAAAAGATATACATATTATAAGAAAAAATAAATGTTTTTATGTAAGTACAGCAAATGAATTCAGTAAAAAGGTCTAGGTATGTATATTTTTTATTGATTAATAATAATTAAAAATCCAAAATAAATACATTATTTTATATAAAGCCTATTTATTATTCCATTTCTTATACAATTATGTTTAAAACATATATAAATATTTAATTTAATTAATAGTTAGTTGACCGCCGGCCACATGGTGGACAAGTATCGAGAGGGAGCTGGCGGCTCAAGGTGTTCCACAGGAGACTACCCAGAGTCGCAGATCATGGCGACTGATGATTAGGAGGCCCGACCCCGGATGAACTGGGATAGAGGGGCAGGAAATAATGAATAGTTAGTTGAATTATTGTGCAATATTAAAACTTATTACACATATTTTTTCATGAAATGGATCCCTCTTGGTTAAAGGTCTCTTCCAATAGTTAACATTATAGTTATATATTTTCCCTTTTCTTTCCAGTTCGTTCGTTCGATGATATAATAGATAATTTAATTTGCTATAAAAAATATGAACATTGTAGTAGTAGGTACATCTCAAACATTTTTTTACATTGTCATAAAAATTGAATTTAGTGACGACATCGTTTCGTATAATTTGTAAGGCACTATACATTACACAATATCTACGGGGACTCAATAGTTTGATACTTAATATCCAAACATACATACTGTTTTCATATTCTGGATAGGAAAAAAAGACTGACCTCCATACTATCCTATCCTGACATACATACCTGCTTGTTTTCTATAGAAAACAAAATATTTATTTATTTATTTAATTATATTTACGGCTTGAAAGCCTATTTACAGTAAATAACACCATATTATTAACAGTACATAACACCAGTTATTAATACAACAATAACATAAGTACATTTAGTTCAGCAATACATTATATCAGTTAAGAAACAACAATAAAGATAACAATAATATATTGTAAATCAGAAGGAAATCAAATTTGAAATTCGGCAATACATAATATCTGTTATGAAATATAATGTTAACAATTGAACAGTACACAACACCAGTTATAAATACAATAATAACATAAGTATAACACATTAAGTTCAGCAATACATTATATCAGTTAAGAAACATCAATAAGACAAAATACAAAAACAAAATTAAAACCCAAACATAACGATTACTATGATAAGTCATGAGTTAAGAGAAAGAAAATGTATTATTTTTGATTTGAAAGTAGAAAAATCGTCGGCAAAAACATTGGAGTGACTCCCCACAATGTTACCAAGTCTATGTAGCCTTGGTATTGGGGAGTGGTAGACATAATTATTCAGAGAATGGCTCTCACGAAACATAACACACTGTCTAGTGGTTTTAGCCGGAACATTAAAGTTTATAAGTTTAAGGAGTTCGGGACAGTCTATAGCATGGTTCAATATTTTGTGTAAGAAGGAAAGGTCAAAAACCTTTCTTCTAACGTCAAGATTTTTAATTTGAAAAGTTTAAATTCTAGCATTAGATCTGTGTAATTTATTAAAAAAAATAAAATGTTTATAAATTTGTATATTGATATTTGGATCTCATGTGTTACATGCAACTAGTTGATAGTTTTTAAAAAGGGAATTGTAATGTAGATAAAAATCACCATTATTCATCCTACACTTATTGTAAACAAGCAATTTAGATATTGATCTATTATTGAATTCTATCTTTTGTACCTTTTCACCTGAGATCTATAATTGAACATTATTTTTTAACCTCCAATAACAATATTTATATAACTGTATAAGTATACTTACCACCAACATGTTGAAAGAGGTTAAGTGTTACGACCACGATATCAAATTTCTGTATCTGATCTTTGATATAACCATATTGTTAATGCATTCCTAGATAAAGATGGACAATGTTGTTTATTCTGGAAGCGACCTCACTTCATAAAATATAATGGATCTCCACTGAACAGAAACACAACACCACGATGTTTTTAAACCATCAAAGGAACGCAGTCTCCACAGTATGAAATATAAAATAAATGAATTTATGTGCAAGTTTACGGTTTATTATGAGCTCAAAGGCGCCTGCATTTAAAACATTGCTCGAATACCTATCTCAGCGCTGTGATCTCTTAATGATTTATCTATATAACCCTTCTTAAAAATTCATACTGTGTTTCAAAACTATAACACGTACGTATTTAGAATGATTACAAAATTCAATTATTAAGTAATAGTGGAAGTGGGGGAGAGTCAAATTTCACAATCTTTACTTTACAGATGAGGTACCTGCCTATATGATTTCCTGATGTGTATGTCTACCGTAGATACAGTCCGAGTATAATTAAATTCATAATTATTATTATTATTATATATTTATTAATAAATAATATATTTATTTATTCATTTACTGATTTATTTATTAACTAATTGTTTATAAATTTTATTTATTTATTTATTCGTTTTTTAACTTATTATTTAATAAGTTTATTTATTTATAAATAAATAAATAAATAAATAAATAAATAAATAAATAAATAAATAAATAAATAAATAAATAATTAAATAAATAAATAAATAAATAAATAAATTAATTAATTAATTAATTAATTAATTAATTAATTAATTAATTAATTAATTAATTAATTTATTAATAAATAAATAAATAAATAAATAAATAAATAAATAAATAAGTAAATAAATAAATAAATAAACAGCGACAATAAATAAATAAATAAATATTAAATTTTTAAAAAAATTAATAAATAAATAGACAAATAATTAAATAAATAAATATTCAATTGATAAATATAATAATGAATATATAATTTTTTATCAAATAAATATAATCTCTACATTCGATACTCTCACATGAATGGAATTAGATCATCCTTGTATGTATGTCCACGAAATGTGAATCTACTATTTGTTGATTTTACGATGCCGGGTTCGCTAATCTAGAAGACTCGGCTGAATGCATTTTTCATCACATTCTGGGATGGGGAAGATCATTGTCTTGGCATGCAGGGCGGATAGTGGTTGCAAAAGCTTATGTACATTATTTTTCATAACAATATTACGCATGCAATCATTGTCAAATGCAGAGACACGGCTCAGGTGACATTGTGCAGGACATATTGACCTATAACTTAAGGGGGGGACTGCCGCCAACTTACCTATTTTCTAAATTTGATATATCATCATTATTTCTTATCACATCGTTTTGAATAAAATAATTTAGATAGTTTGGGTATTAATAAAAAAATAAAATATCTTTACTTTTTGATAATGCTCTGTACAATTTCTTGTAGAAAAATAATGGCATACCCCGATTTTGAATGTTTCTTTTATATTTTTAATAAAATATAAGGCTTAGTTCAACATATTTTTTTTTAAATTAATGAAGTCAAAAATATCTAGAAAAATATGATGTGACGTTACATTAATCAGGTTTAGTAAATGCATCAGGAAATTAGGAAAAGGACCAGAGTAGCGGACGTCATGGATCGCGTAGCTACATTGAAATGGCAATGGGCGGGACATATTGCTAGACAGGAACCCGCAAGATGGACTCCTAAAATATTGAGATGGAGACCTTGGGAAAGTAAGAGAGGCGTCGGAAGACCGCAAAAAAGATGGTCTGACGACATAGCCGCTGTGGGGGGTAGAAGTTGGCTGCAAGCAGCAACCGATAGAAGGAAGTGGAAGAATATGGAAGAGGCCTATATCCAGCAGTGGAAGACAGAGGGCTGAAGAAGAAGAAGAAGTTTAGTAAATAAACCTAAAAAACATTTATTTTCCATTCAGCGCCATTGCGAAATAAAAGATTTTTTGGTTTATTAACTTAACCTGATACATTAATGCAACGTTGCATCGTATTTTTCCAGATATTTTGATCTTCTATAATTTATTAAAAATATAATGCTCTATACCTTATAGTTTTTTATAAATTCAAGATAAATGTCAAAAATCGGGGTATGCTTATTATTTTCCTACAAGAATATATACAGAACATAATTAAAAAGTTACGGTATATTTTTCTTTATTAATATCCAAACTAACTAGGTTATTTTTTCAAAATGATTCGTTTTGTAGTAATGATGCAAATTTAATAGGAAAAATTGGTGCGTTGGCAGCAGTCACCCTCTTAAGAACGTGGAGAGCGGACCCCTACAGTCTGTACAGTAAGTTGGGATATAGCCAAGGAGAAGAAAAAGTAATTTATGCTAGGTAGGTACCTACTTACTCACAGATGTACTTAACCAAACTATGTTATTTGACAGCACTAAAAATAATATTATTATGAAGGGACTTTGGATATGATTTACAATTATTATCGCCAGAGTTGATAGCGGCACGCTTTGCAGTTTCTCTTTGATCTTAGATGAGATAGATATTAAATAATAATAATTATACTCCTTGTTGTGATTTACCGAACATACTCTTGTTAAATCCATAATCTATCCGATACGGATACCGGTTACATGCAAGACTCGGCTCTCTGTGTGCTCATTATACACGCGGAACAACTATAAAACAGTAGTCTTTTGTTAGTAATAAAATAATTCAAACCTGCCGCTGTTTACCTGTCCTGTATAACCGGACAAGGCCGATAATACATAATAGCACGAAGAAAGCCGTGGTTAACACGACATAAAAAATAGTCAAAGATCATTAAGGACCGTATTAATAAAACGAACTCAGCTTACTAATCAACATGACTCATTGACTCATACTTCATAATGAATGGAATTAATGGACAAAATCACATCATTTCGGCCTCCTCAAGGAATCTTCTCTATTGCACCCAGTCCATGGCCTTCTCTCTCCAATTCCACACTCCGGTTATCTGATGGTCTCTCCCGCCTCCAACCACCCATCGTACCCTAGACTTTCCCACATTTCTCCTTCCATACAGACGTGCTATGAGGATTCTTTCCGGCGTCTTAACCAGCATAGCCTCCAGATTTTTATTGTTTGAACAATATTTTGTACTTTAAATAGTCTCTCTCTAGTCTATGGTTGGAACACTGCCTTGATCGCAGAGGGGACCGAATTTTTTTCGTAAATTTTTGTCTCTAAAACCATATCCATGCGTCCATACCCATTTTACCAAGAACCCAACACTCAGATCCGTATGTTTGAACTAGGGATTGAAATTCAACCGCGTTTTCAATCCAGGAGGATATTTGCATTCGCATTATTTGGATAAAGCATAAATAGATTAGGAGATTTATGATAAATAATAAAATATTCTCAAAAATATAAGAAATCTTATTTGAATTGGATTAATTTTATGTGTTTTCGCAAATATTGAGACGACCTTACAACATCATTGATTTAATATCTTTGATCATCAGCTTGCTCTTTTAGGATAAATGACTAAAAATACCTATTACAAATTATATCTTTTTTTTTTTTAAGATATTTATTTTTTAATAAAAAGTAATACATTGTTCTTTTCCCGCCAAACTGCAAAGCAGTTTTTTGGCAGAGCAGATTCTCTCTTTCACATAATTTTATAAATTTCACATATAATTATTTGAATAAACTAATCTCAAAGATATAGAGACCAAACAAAAATTTGAAAGAAAAAAAAAACTTGAAATTCGATAGAAAAAAAAATTGAATTAAACCTTACACATAATATACATTAGATATACCTATAATTAATCAACAATAATAATTTAAAGTCTAACGAACGCTTGAATTCAGATACAGATGTTTAAGAGTATTTTTTATAGTAACTATTTTCGTTTCGTCAGACTTTAAAATATTTCTTATCCTAATCGGCAACGCGTTAATAATATGCGGCACAAGATGTTTCCTGGTACGATCTCCATACACGTTGTTTGTCTTAGGTACCTGCAGGGCACGCTCCATCGCCAGCCTTGTCCCATATAATATGTCCCAGCCTTGTCCCATCTATAATTAAAAGTAAAGACTTTTTGATTCTACATTATTTTTTTATTCTGCGCGATAGGCCTATTTCGCCTTGTTAGGGCATTAACTAGCTTATGACTATTTTGACAAATTTTACTTATATTTATAGATTAATTATGTAGGAGGAGCTTACAGGTTCTTGTGATTGGTCATATAAAACTATTGATATTATACAATACAAAAATGAAATAAATTTACTTTACTCTGGTTGGTTGAGACTATTTATTTTTTGACCAATCCCTATTTAGATAATTAGTGAAATTGAATATAATGAATTGATTTATGGTAATGGCTTGTTTTTTCAGTGTAACGGTACATGGTATTGTGCCCTAATGGGCAGTGAAATGCATTGTGTTTACAATATTATGGATTATTTCTTAAACTATTGTTGATATTTAGGTATTCTTGGTGGAGTAGTATGATGGATGTATCTGAAACAATTAAAAAATTTTGCAGCAGAATCAAATCAAATAACATAATAGGCCCAATTCAGATTCGACTAAAAATTTTATACGGAATTTTAGTATATGAGAAATGTCAAAAAGTTGACCAAATTTATACGGGATTAAATTGGTATTCAGATTCTCTAATTTTATCTCATGACGTCACACCGCGCGGATAAAATCCTTTTATCCACGGTTTCCCGTTGATTTGGACGTTTTCGTATTCCGACTCGCATCTTAGACGTTCGATCTTTTAAAATATGACTTAAATTTATGCGGGTCGTTTGACATCCGTCTACAATTTTGTACGCTAGATAAGGGCTCCATTATTTGTTTGTCTTTACTTTATTCAATTATTATTAATAATTATTTGGTGAAATTGTTTAAAGTGGAGTATTTTTTTTACTCACGTCTAAAGAAAAAAAACGTGATAACTTTTTAACTGTACAAATTTATGACAAACAATAATCATCACGTATTTATAGGTACAGGTTACTTGACTTTCGTTGATATTTTTAGAGACCACACAAATAATGGAATTTTATTATCTTTGCCTAGATAATGGATAAAGAAGGTAAAGTTGTAAATTATATTGGTTTTTGTAGCTTTTAACTAATGATGTGACACGAATTTTATTAAAAGTAATTGTTAGAGATTCCACTTGTCAAAAAACGTACTTACAAATTATATATCTATCATAATAATGAAAATCTACCAAGAATGGTCATTCTTCATCAATTTTAATATGAAGTATTCTTACAAGTAGCTAAATTTATATTCAATGTTCTACTAAAGTTTGGGGTTTCAGTCAAAATCTCACATACAAGTTGTCTGTCATTTGAGGTTAGGTTATTATATAAACCATTATGTTCATTTTAAAACTTAGGTAACTCTGGATTAAATAATTATTACCATGGGTAATAACGCCCCAGATGAACCGACAGGATACTAAAAACAGGAATTCTTAGTTAGAATAATAATTTGTATTCTATAAATAAATAAATTTTGTTCTTTGCAGATGAAGACATTATTGAAATAGATATTGGCAATAGCGACAGACTTACTTATGATGATACTTACATTTTTTTCCACGTTGCAAGGACTAGAAGTAATTTAATAAGAAGACACATCACTTTAAAAAAAATCATATATATATTTACTTATATTAAATTTGTCACATTTTCTATGTATGTATAAAATAAATAATCGTAATATAAATACATGTGTATTAAATTTGTTGTATCTAATTTGTAGAACCTTTTAAGCAGTAGACAGAATGACAAGGAAAAATAAAACAAATACTTATGTAAATTGTTATAAAAATAATATATATTTTTTTTCATTTATTCTGTATATTATAAAAAAGAATTGTTCTTCCCCCACCACCACCCGTTCTGCTTATGGGGACTAAAAACGGCCCCTTGCAAAACTCTGAAAGAACACATAAGAACGTAAGAAGAGTCCGGAGAACTCTTAAACCTTGCAGACACTGCACTTAGAGTGCCAAAGAGAGCAGATTATAAGGGAGCAGTAGGTCCGTTGTGCACTGAAAGTGAAGATATTAGTTCACCGTATTTATGACAAAAAGTCTTGAATGCTCTGAAGAATTACAATAATATTTTCCGCCAAACTGCATAATAGTTTTTTGGCAAGGCAGATTCTCTTTTTCACATAACTAATGTATCTAATTAAAACATTTTATTTTACAGATCCATAGGTAGGTATAATAAAATCTGAATAGGTAGCTATTTACATTCAAATAATAATTATATGCAAAAAGGTTATTATACTATATCAAAACACCAAAAAAAAATTTAATAATTAGTGAAAAAAATAATTCAGTCCCTTGATAGAGAAACATCATTAAACTCTGGATTGTTAGAAATCGCCAAATCTGAATTTCTCTGGTATTCTGGATCCACAATCTTTCAACTCTGGTGTCACTAGAATTCCCTGTAAAACAAATAATAACATTGTATTACATGAATTATTAAATGGTCATAATCATTTTCATAAAAGAAGCCGTCAGTCTAACATAATAAACACGAGTTTGAGTAATGACTGTCATATGAGTAGAAAATGAAAACTAATTTGAATTCAAATGAAAGATACAGTTTGGAATGTTACTTGTTATTACCCTGATGTACCTATGTAATAACAAGTGATGCGTCATAAATACGGCTCACTTTTCTTCCAGTTATCACTAGATATGCTCGACATATTTAACCTATAAAATTTCAAGGCAAAACTTTATATTGACATATCTAACTTACCTTCATAAATTTACTATCTTTCCATTTCTCATTACACTATTCGTTGATACTAAGTCAATCATCAACTCCATCTGCTTCTTTGTACTCTTAATTTTGGATTTATCCTTAGGTATCCATAACAAATAGCGCCGTACAAATTAGAAATGTTTCGGTTTTGGAGGTAAACTTTGTTTTAACCATAGAATACACTAACTAGTTTTGACAATAAAATCTCTTTTCTATGGTTTTGACGTTTTTAGGCTGTTGAATATTGCTAGAGAAATAAATTTTCGAATGTCTTGAATATATTACTTTTTGTGTCGCGGCAACACCGAAAATGTTTTTATTCACGGTGACTAAAATTTTTCGGGCGAATTCATTTTAGTCGGCCATTGTTTAAGACGAAATCAGAATACGAGTTTACGACGCTTGCGACTAAAATTTTATTCGGGACGTATAAAAACTAATTTTAGTCGGCAAATCTGAATCGGACATAATATGGTATATTTTTGTTTATGGAATAATCTTTTCTTCTTTTTTATGTTATTTAAAAAAAATTAATGTAGAATCAAAAAGTCTTTACTTTTAATTATAGATAAAACTTATAATGGAATTCTACGAAATAAAAACTTCGTCGATAATTAACCTATTACAAACATTATTTATCCTCAAACACCTGGTTCTCTCTCTTAAATTTTTACTCTCCACTACTCAATTTTACACCACTAATTTTTGTGTGAATGCCGTAATCCGTACGCCCAACCCGCCGTACATTAATTATGATAAGTTGTGTCCTCTGTACAGACCAAATTAAACGACCGATGAACTTCATATTGATACAATATGTATGAAGTACATAAACTTGGAGCTGATTAGTTTTCCATATACAACGGTTCATTTTTTCTCTACGATTCCGTCTGTTAAAAAATGCTCTGACGACCTGGTAATTTGAGATATTTGAATTATTTTTATATTACACATAAACAATCTTCACAAAACTGCATTCTGGGGGGCAAATCTGGTTCACCGGCGAAATCAAAACCACCCATGTTTACCCATACCATGGATATAATTATCTCATGGAGTTCTATAATATCTTAAGATGTTAAACATGGATGGTTTTGATTACCCCTGTTCATCAGACATACCCCCCAGAGTTTATTAACCTTAAAAGAAAAATATATGACCGTTTGAAAAAGTGTGTTCATAATAATGGATTTTTTTTATGAAAAATATTTTTTTTCTCTCCACTATTATGGTAATATCATATTGATCTACATTTACATACAATCAACCCATCTTCCTCACGGGGTAGGTAGAGAGAACCAAACACCACATTCTTCTATCGCCTCATCTGCATTCATACATCGTCTCATACTTGCTCATCTATTGCTAAAGCAATTTGTTTACATCAATTTTTCTACAGTATTCATGTAGATGTAGAGTGCATACTTTAAGTTTCGTGGCAATGTTTTTGTCTGTATGTTGTATTTTGAAAACTTTTGCCCTCTGGGAAACTAATAGTTATTTAGGAATCTTATAGAAATGGATTTCATAAATATTCTTTAAGGGATTGTCAACCTTTCAAGAAGAAAAAATGTGCACTAGCTATGTATGTAGAGGAGAGTTAAGTGTTGGCCTGAACCCATTCGCTTTTCCTTACATGTTTGATGTTTTTTTTTATATATTATCTTTTACTTCGTTGTGAATGTTTTTTTTTGTTTTTTATGTTTATCATCATTATCATTTTAAAACGCAAGTTTATTTTTCACATTTTTTAGATGTATACACGTACATCGTAATATTATTGTTTGCATTTCAGCATTTCAATCCATATGATTTTCCAACCAGATATGTTTTTAGTGATGACTACAAACTACTCACTTATTTTTATGTTGAATTTTCCTCGTTAACTTTATCCTAATAAATAATTTTAAAAAATCAAGTATCTATAAAGGTAGTTCTTTATACATTATTGTTGATTTGAACGTATTAAATAACCGTATATATACGTTAACTCGGTAATACCGGTTTACATACTTAAATTGTGAACAATATACCGCCTTGAATAAACAGAAGTAAAATGAATAGATCATTGTCTCATTAGGTACATAATGATACATAAATTGTTGCCTCAGGTATCAGTTTTTTTTCTTGATATCAGCTACTTACTATAATACTTATGTGCATCATTTAAACTAGTTAAGAGAAATAGATTCACGAAATTTCTTTGAGTAATATAAGTAAGTAAAAATCTATCGTTAAATCTATTTATATCACGACAATATGATTTTTTTTTTTCATCTTTTTGCACTCATAATGGATTGGATTTTATTGCGAATTAGCCATCTCTGCCAACTTACAAGAATTTATTTAAAATAAAAATGTATTAATTCTATGATCCGTACGTGGGTGTACATTTTTTTCATCAGACGTATTATTTTTTAGCTGTGAGGCACCGGCTTAGAATAGTGCTTCCACTCTTTTATATTATTATTTTCGAGTGTCCCGTAAGAGCCGGGTAATAGAAAATAAAACAGGCAACAATAACATCTCACGTAGTTCAGCAATGAGGTTCACCACCCATTCTGAATATAGTGCCTTTTTAGGTGAGACGAGACTGGTGTGTGGGTATACACAGATATGTTGTGCTCCCTTTTATAAGGCAATGCACACCCGCACACCTTTCGCTGGTTACCCCACATTGTGGGATATGCCGTGATGGTATGGTATGAACGTATTATGAAAATGATAAAAATTATGAAATTTTCATCATTTTCATAATTATTCAAAATACGTCTAATTCAGTAACTTTTTAGAACGTTCCGGCCAATATAGGTACGTTCCTATTCCATTTAGTCCAAGTTGATATTTTATAACGCTGAAATAAGACCGTAAATCTAAATTCTACAATTTTAGTATGTTCCTATTTTAGTTACAATACATAGTTACTGAATACGGGGTACTACGATACTAAGTATATATCAGAATGTATTGTTGAATTAAAGCAGAATGTCTCAAATTATTGCGATTGTAAAAAACAGTATTAATCCACGTATGAGTTACAATGAACCTGACTCACTTTAACTCATGCGTGCAGGATTAAAACTATGCTTTTATAATCGTACTAATATCATTCTGATCATTCTGAAAAAAAATGTTAAACTTAATAAAAAGAATGTCTTTTTTAATTAAAGTATGCATAAAAAATACCAATGTAATGTTCTAAATAAACTGTTTTGATTAAACAGTGTGCTGTGTTGTAAAATCTTTAAGGATATGATCAAGAACGTTAAAATATGAAAAAAAGAATACGAAATTTTCTTTCTTAGTTTTAGGACCGTGTCAGTGAAATAGTCAATTTGAACTGCGTATCGAATGAAGTTTCTTTTCCATCCGTTGCTTCATAATCTGAGCGGTGTATCAAGAAAATAATTACATCTCCCAGCAACAGCATGCAGCAAATTCTACCGAGTGGCTGCTAAGTAACGGATATGGTCGTCAAAAAATAGGATTATTGTCACATTTCAAGAAATGCTACTTTCGAAACAAAGAAATCGGTGGACGAAGATACTGATGCTCGTCATTATGGTGTTTTCTGAAGGCATTCATCATTCGCTGAGATAAGGAAAAAATATAGATTTAATTACCAGACTTTCGTTCTCATTTATAACGAAAAAATATTAAATACACGCAAAGAACATCTTGCGTGTTTCCGTTTGGAAAGACACTCCGGACTTTGCGACGCACTTACTTGAGAGTGAGAATTCCTTTAATTCACATACCGGGATCAATATTATCAATAGTTTAAAAAAAGATAAAACTTTTGATAAAATTGAAATATTAGAGATAAATAGAGTAAATGGTAACAGTAACATTCCTTTGGATAACGCAAAAATAGATTTTAATACTTCTCCGCTATTATTACCTTACAAATAGTTAATATCGGTTTATTTCTGTTGGCTATTATTCAATTTATTGACTTGAATAATTTATCATATTCTTTATTGCTGTCCTTTCAATACAATATTTATTTATTTATTATTTTACTTCATTTACATTTTATTGTAGGTACCTACTTATTTTCCTTAATGAATTTTGGGTATTTTATTTTTCTTGGTATTACCCCTTCCTTCTCTATTATTCGCATCCTCGTTTTGAATCTGTAAATAGATGGTCTTCTTCACTTTTATTCACCATTCTAACGATGCTCAGAATTGAGCGATACCGGTGAATGTGTCATCAAACAGTTTCAAACATTGAAAAAATTAAAAATAGGTAGTTTATATAAACGGAATTTTGGTACTAAAATCTTTTTTTATCCATGTGGTTCTTTTTTATTTGATATTCGCCGTGGTTAAGTTTGAGGGAAATTCCACCAAATAACGATTTCAAGAGTCGGAAAGACTATAATTTATTGGAATTCCGATAACATACAGTGCATGGCATCCGTTATTGGCCATTTTGGCCTTTAAATAACGCTTCGGAAGGCTGGAATCTGTGACACGATGGCGGCGGTCTTTGCTCTGTGCAGCCGTAATACACCATAATACTTAAATAAAATGTTTGTACTTGAGAAGGGCCACAAAAATGATCTCGTTAAAACAGTAAAAAAGAAGAAAGAATCCCGCGGGATAATGTAACTAATGTGTTTATAAGAATCGATATAACAGTCGCTTACCAGAAGTTGCTGTGTAGGTGTAGTCGGTAAAAGTTCAATATTTATGAACCTACTGGTCTCAAAAATAAAACAGGACCTATCTACTCAAAATCGAATTAAATTTTTTTAATATGTCACATCTTCTATAATTTAATTCCCTACATATGTATTTCCACATATCAAAAATTTCTTCGCTTTAATGGTTTAAACTTATAATTTAATAACCCCAATAAATTTAATTTTAATAATAATAATCATCGTAATGATTGAGTGGAATACTATGTAAACTAGAAAAGATGAAGATCATTGATTTACCAGAACGATATTGCGTTGTATGAACCTACCATACCATTTCACTATTTAGGGAAGGCAGAGAAAACCGAACGCCAGACTCCTCTCTCTTGACATACAATTCTCGATTCATTCACGTCCATGCATCGTCTCATGCACGTTCTTCTATTATTCTCACTTACGTTTATGTTACGTTACGTTTCCTTCTTTCAAAATTCCATTTATGTGATCGTGCTAACTTTTCCTTGGCCGACCTCTACTTTTCGTTCCTCTTTTATCAGCCTTATCTACTTTTTTGTCTCACGGTCTTCACTTATTGTTTCTATGTGGCCAAACCACCTAAGGGCATTTATTTTCATCCTACTTAGGATATCTCTTTCAATCATACATTCTCGTCTAATATCCTCATTTCTTATTCTATCATACATCGTTTTACCACACATTTGTCTTAGTAACCTCATTTCAACCGCGATAATTCAAATTTTATGCGTCTTCTGCCATGTCCATAAAATTGACCATTCTAGTCTCGCAATGTACTTAGTCATAATCCTTTCTGGACTGTGAATGTTGGAGCCACATGACATTATGAAACACGACACGTCTTTCAAAATTTATAATCACAGCGGCTCTAAAGAAAATTATTAAACGGCTTTACTTTGAAGAAACGAACTGTGCCATCTTGATTGTTTTAATATGTTTCAATTATATCTTTTAAGATATATAAAAACATCATTTTAACTGCATTTGAAAAAAAATTAGGGATCAGTCGATGTAGGTACGTCATAATCACATGTCGTACTTATAGATTGCAGATGACCAATATTATTAAACGTGTGCGAAAAATTCTTTACCACGTTTTTTTTAATACGAAAGATTACAATGATTTACAATGAGGTATTACCACCAAAAATTAATAGTGATATTTTAAATTGTTTTTATTTAATAAATTTGGATAATTTATATAGCGCCGTTTTTGTGAATATCTCACCTCAAGGGCGCTGAAAAAATGATTATGTTGTATCATTTCGGCTCTGGTAAGATTTGCGAAAAAGGTGCGTTTTGAGTTTTTTCCTGAACGAAGATATATTTTCGGTTTGTCTGAGGGTGTGTGGGAGCTTATTCCATGCATTTGGTCCTGCCACAGCAAATGCACGATCACCGAAATTAGTTGTGTGCACCCTGTTTATTTCAACTAATTTCCCAACCATGGATGAAGAAGCAGAACGAAGTGATGATTGTCTGTCATTTATTGAAAGCGGAATGCACAGTTCGGAGAGGTAAGTAGGAGCCATACCACGAAGTGCTTTAAATTCTAACGTGTATTTTTTATTACATTTGAACAATTTCGAAAACAATATGGGAAGGGAGAAAGTTGGGGGGACGAGTGGAAGGTAAGTGTGATATATCTTCGTGTCGACGGAGATTCCCGAATACGTAGTCGGATGCATTCATATATCGAATGAACAGTGAGCAGCGCGTCATTCTTTGCACAGATAATATAGAAGTAAACTTATTCTTTGGCCCAGACCGATAGTGTAAACACCGTACATCGTGTATTATTATTTGTGATATATATTTGCGTGCATTATTTCGAGAACTATTAATTTGCATATTTTATATTGTAATTAATAATTTTGGTATGTGAATAAAGTCACTTTGAATAGTATTCTGGACTTGTTTCTCACATTTACAACAGGAAGCATAGACCACGGGAAACTCATATTACAATTTATACCCCACGTGTCTCAATGCATGAATAATCCTGAATTAAATTAAAAGGACACGATCAAAAAGGTAAAGATGCGCTCAAACAAAACAGAGCACAGATTAAATATCAGCCAAATTCACATTTTTTTAAATACTTAGATATGTATAAACGCAAGCAAACATATCCAACACCGGATCACTCAAACAATTTCTGTTGTACCCAGTACAAGCTCTATTAATGTATGAATTCAGCATATAGTTTGTTCTAGAAGATTCAATGTAAAAGATACACTGGTTTATATTTCTTCCAACTGGACAGTGAAAACGGAGTGAGCTTAGTAGGGGTGTACTGTCGATCTGACCGTTAATAATTTTGTATGGAAAACAAATATCTTGGATTGATCTGCGTGTCTCCAGTAATTTTGTGTTGTGGTGTTTTACAGCATGAAGATTGTTTGAGAAATGTAATCTATTACGAAAATTTAATTTCTCGATATATTTAAAAATTGAATAGAGAAATAAAAAAAAATAAACTTGACTGATTTTAAATTATATTAACTTCTTTTTGCATAGATAATTTATTTATTACTAATCCAGTACAATATAACATACATATATCATTAAATATTAGAAAACACAATAAAAAAATATATTATAAAGTAACCAAATAAAAAAGAGCTATATTGGAATCGCATGTATGCTTCCACTCCACTAACCCAACGCCTGTTTGTATTGGATTGGGAATTTTGGGTGTCCCCCCTCCTCTTATAACTTTTGATCAGCTCAATATACAGAGCCAAAATTTCAGAATATATAAACAGTGATAGGCCTACAAAAATTTTATACTCAGAATTTTGAATTTTTGTTTCAGTCAGGGGTTATCAACTTTTAAATTTTTGATTTATTTTTCCATATATCTCAGAAACAACAAAAGCTAGAAAGCTGAAATTTGGTATAAACATAGACAAATACAAAATCTCAAATGAATTTTTTCAAAAAAATTCCAGGGTTTCTCAAACATTTTTTATTAAGAAAAATATTTTTTTTATTATTTATTTATGAGTTTAACTGCCTATATTTCCAAATATTCTAAAAATATCGAAAAAACCCGAAACACCTCAATCAGATAATTTAATTTTCTATAGAAAATATACATATTGTAAATCTCAATTTTTTTTTAACAATTTTTATAAAAAATGAATTTAGTGACGACATCACTTCATACAATTTGTATGGCAGTCGCCTATACACAATATGTAAGAAGACTTAATAGTTTGATACTTAAATCTCGAAACATACATACATATCATCATGCTGTTTTCATATTCTGGGTAGAAAAAAGGACAGACCTCCATACTGTCCTATCTTGACATACATACCTACATGTGTTGTATAGAAAATAAAATATCCTAAAATATTCAATAATTTGGATTTATGAGTTTATAGTTTGGTACTTATTCTTCAACTATACATACTATCGCTATCGACAGTTGGATCTCATGTGTTACATGCAACTAGTTAAAATGAATTCGATTCGGATGTGGTCATCTCGGTTCAAAGTGATCGATTATCTCATTGAAATGCTAATGGTACTAGCCGGGTATAAGAGAAATCTTTGACCACGATTCTAAATCGGATGTCGTTTGTTTTAATTAACACTTAGATAAATCTTATTCAATTAAACACCTCACCATCAGTAGTTAATCACGTTTTCGGTGAATATCTATTATGTACTTGAACTTATTAACTGACATTTTGATTATCCTTTATTACGTGTATCTGCGCATGATTAATGAACTATTATTGCAGATAAATACAGCAATAACGGAGAGTATTATTTTTTTATTATTTATTTATTTCAATACATAAAAATAGCAATACTAGTACAAGGTTAAAAACAATATACCTACCCATCGCACGACACCTGGAGCTCAGGACCTATTTGTTTCTTTGGATTTAAAAATAATTATTTTAACCAACTTCAAGGAAAAAAAAAATTCAAAAATTGCACGCTATATCGTATACAAGACCTCCACTTAAATTATATGACTAACGAGTTTAGAGATTTTCTGTTTAAAAGACCCATCTATCATTTTTTACGTTGTTTCATTTCGAAATAAATATTCTTGATTTGGTCACGAGATTATGAATAACTTTAGATTTATATTTAACAATTAAAACATATGTAAATTGCAAGTTTTGTAGTTTGCATTATATCCATAACATACCGCAAAGAAGCCGTAACATACGCTTAAAAATTTATTGAATAAATCTTTTGAAGAATATAATACTAAGACCTATTGATTAGTAGAAAAACGTTGTTATATTGAATTTACTGCGCAGTTCCGTAATTTATATTCAGGGGACAATCGAAGAATTTTCTAAGTACTTGCCTATTGCCTAGTCGGTACCTAGCTAACCTGTGCATAACGCATCGATTGCTACAGTGATGGTCAAAATTAAGACCGAACTAAGACGGTCGTGGTCATTGTATTGGTACTCAGAAAGACTTTCTCAATTACGTATTATACGAGTATGTTTGTTTTTTCATTCAGTTGAAAACCTGTTAAATAATGATGTCTTGTATTGATTTCCGTTGTGTTTTCATTGTGTTGCCGGTGAATGAGGTAAAAATGTAAGAAATGATGTTATAAGAAAATTAATATAAAAACAATGTGTAGTGTAGAAAATTTTTCGTTCATGTCTTACGCAATATATTTAGTTGTTTTCAAGTTAATGGTTACCAATGTAATATACGACATCTTCAGTATCATTTAAAAGCATACTGGATTTAGGGTTTATTTTTTTAAATGATCACGTATAACAACTAACTAATGGTAGGTCTTCCTGTACTTGTCTGGTTCCCCGGTTTCTCAGTAAAAATGTGCTCTCAGATCATACTGTGGTAACGCATCGGATTTCTTCACCCTTAGCGACGGAGCGATCGAATACGTCAGGAACCTGGACTTAAACATCTGACAAGCAGGAATCTTGACCCTGCGCTCAACTTTAACATAATAATATCTATATATATTACTATAATCATAATATTCTAATTTGTGATGTACTGTGCTGCCATACGATAAAAAAATAAATCAGTAAAAATTAATCCTGCCTTGTATTCAATAATAATAAAAATAATAATAATTGGTTAGGAAAAGTTGGGTACACACACAAAATAACCATTTTATAACATCATTTCCTATCCTATTTTGCCTTGGCCTCAAAAACGACCTACCTACCGGCTATATGCAAAAAAATAAAAGTATAGTTGCATGTAAAATTTTTCTCTCATTATAAAAACTGTCTCCTTGACAAGAACACGGCACCGCTCTTTATCAAAAATATGTCTTCAAAATCCGCTTAAATAAATTATCTTCCGTTAAGTTAGAATAAAAACTTGCCAACGCTGTGAATGTGGTGAAAAGTTAACACAGAACTAGAACAAGGAATATCGAGGCAAGGTAATTTCCTAAACATTTATCTTTTTCACCAATGATAATAATAAATTGATGATATGTGTATCTTATAAAGTATATAAAAAAATATTCCTTGGGTTAACAAAATGTGAAATTCTTTGTCATTTATAATTTCAAAGTCTCTCTTCGACTTAAACATTTTATAACGAGGCGTAAAAAACTTTATCTTCCATCTTGTCTAAGAAGATCAAGACGCTAACAATATAATTTTTCTCATCACTAATTGCTAATATGTATGTATGGTAAAAGTAACCTCTCGATGGTCCTAATTGGCAGGGTCCAAGTGATATAACGTGTCTCAGACAGGGACATCTCGGACATATCTTTCTACTATGTGGCTCTGACGTGTAATAAATATGCAAATAATGTCCAATGATTCCCGACTTTTAAAATGCCGTACAGGCAAATATTTACAATACGGACATTCAACAAGATTGCTGGTCATTTCAGTTTTTATACATTTCTTTCCTATAGATGCTGATATGAAAATATTGATGTGTGTTTGACTATGGCCCGGTATTACAGTCGGCCCTCAACTCATTGAGTTTGTTAAACTCAAGATTAATGTTAAGGGGAGATTGAATTCAATTCCGTATTACAGTGTAATATGACATGTCAGTTACTAAATCATCATTTATAGACATATTTTACTTTTTCTTTGGTTATTATCCGTCAAATTTTAAATAACCTCAAATAATACCAACTACAAAACGGGACTCTACGACTTGAAATACTATTGTTTTATAATCCAACATGGTAAATTTAATACTTTTCACCAAAATAATGCTTTTAAATGCCCATGTTCGTTTCAATATGGCTGTCAGTTTGTTTTGTTGTGTGGCGCCACCGTCGATACAACTAACGCCTCTAGTGATAGAACACTGAAACTACACTCGTTGCCTAACGCCTCTAGTGATAGAAACTGAAACTACACGCGTTGCCTAGCAAATGACAGTTGACTCACCGTTAATTACTTAATCCGCCAGAAATACATTAAACTATTTTGGCTATAAACAATGAAAAAAGTGTGTTTTTTTACTTTTTGAATGTAAATACACATTACACTATTGATACAGTGTCCTATTTTTAAATTAACATCCCAATTTAATACAAAATCATAGTAAATTACACGTTCATGTTTTGAGTATCTTCCTCTTTTTTTTGCGTATGGGATCGGCTTATTCTTCACCGCGAGGGTTGCGTCCTGGTGTCACGTCAGATTATATTCGGAAGATCGCCGACATAAGCCAGTTCACCGCTTCACCGCTTCACCGCTTTTGAGTATGAACCTACTAGTATCAATATGTTGCAGAACGGACAAAAGAAGCGTTGGAAGACCTCAAACAAGGTGGTCAGATATAATACGAGTTGATGGATGCGGTCTGCACAAGATAGGTAGCCGTAGGTCTCAGGGGGAGGTTATGTCCATCGCTGGACGAAATATAGTATTCTTAAATGAATGATGAAGTAAATAATCTGTAATGGAAGGGATCAAACGAAATGTTCCATGAAAGTATATTCATTTTGATGGGATAATTATTCTTTTTAATAAGAACTATTTCAACGGGCAAAGTACAGCATTAATTATTAATTGCTTATATGCTAAAGAAATATATAAATAACAATTATATTTTTTTATTACAGTCCGTGAGCAGGGGCGGTGCAATGTTACTCAAACCATATCTTTAATATCATACATACTTACCAAAAGTTACGTAAAGAAAAAAAAACAATAATAATAAAATGTAAAGACGATACGTACAAAAATAAAAGAAAAGAATATAAACAAGGCATTGTAACGATGGAATACAATCGCTAAAATCATAAGTGTAAATAAATAAGGCTTCTCAAATCAAAAATGTGACTGGAGACATTGGGAATAATCAATAAAGTCACATTGATGGTAACGCAATAACCATTGTATGGGGAAGCAAAAAACAATGTCAAAGACTTATTACCTAGTAAGTACATAATGGTTCATTCAATGTTTTGTCTATAGAATTTTCTGGAATGCGTTGCTTGTGACAGGTTAAGTCTTAAAGTAACCTTTGAGGTGGACATTTTGAAATTAATTGCCTTAGTGTGTACCTACCTATGTATTGTTACGGTAGTTTAAATATTATAATTTATCTTTATCTATAAGTGCTTGAATATAATATTTTTATATGGGTCAGAAATAACTGATAAATTTATACATTTAAATTTTCTTATATAAACTTATATAGGTACCTACCTACCTACAAAATAATTATGTAGGCGATATCTGGAAGGCCCTATTAACATGTAATAGGTATATGTGAAAACATAACTACATACACACAAAATATACAATCACGCCGTTTCTCCAGTTGTGGTAGGCAGAGAAAAACCGAGCGCCATAGTTTCCGCTCTTGATTATAATATAGGTATAGGTACTCCATTACTTCTCGCCTCGTTAGGATGTTAACTATGTTATGTATGTACTAAGTTATGTTTTAAATAATCTATATGGCCATCCTTATATGATATGCCTTAAAAATGAATAAACTTTCTTTGTAGAGGTTCAACATTTTTTATAAGAAAATGGAATTGTTCGAGGCAGTACTCGAATCACTTTTACTGTATTTATAGACTGAATTTTTTTTAAATAGTAACAAAATTTCATGTTAAAATTAACCAAACTACAAAAACTACTTAGTGACTACAAAACATTCGGTTTTGTGTAGCTAAATGTTTTGTACACACAGCCAAACAGTACAGTCATAAATAGAAAAACCTTTATTTCTGATAACAAAGGTTTGGCTAAAACGCAAGTAGCCAGTTCAGTTGTCATTTTTTTTTTCAGTGTATGCCTCCATGGTTATCGATCTATTATCTTCCCATCTTTAAAAAACCTATAAATTATAAATTATTACCGATATTCTATAAAGTTACATCAAGAACATTCTGTCAAATAAAATTAATAAAAAGCTTACAAATCAAATTTAAAAATGTGTTTCGAATCTTTCGACAGAACGTTTTCATCGAGGTATGTCGACATTATCAAGGTTTAATAGAAAGATTCTTAAAAATAGTCAATAATGTGTCTTATTTCAATTATTTGATAATAATTATTAAATTGATTTCCACCTTGTTTACAAAAAAACTTTAGAATTAATAAATAAGTTATTTTTACCTTAACTATTGTTATATGAGTGAGCTGTGAGGCACCGGATAAGAATAGTACTTCCACTCTATACTATTTTCGTCGTTTTCGGGTATCCCATAAACAGTAGCGGAATTACTCATAGAAGCCGAAAATCTTGGCTTACTTATGAATATTATGTTAAGAAATTCAATACCCAGTATTTTTTTTGTCTGTTTTATTGAAACCATACTACAAGATTAAAAATTTTACCATATTTAGATACGATGCTTGACAGGGCCACAAATGTTTATATTATTTTAGCTTGAGATTTTAGAATATCTCGAACAGTGATGAACAACGATGCTAAAAAAAACATTAAATTTTCGAGATTTCTTTCAGGGTTTGCCTAGTCCGAAGGGTCTAGGCACGCCCCTGCCCATAAAAGACGGTTTTATCGAAAAAAAAAACAACTGGCAAAATAACATCTAAGATCTGGTTTTCCTTCAATACGAATAAATGTTTCACCTTTTACTGAAGATTTCCGTGGAGGGGGACAACCAAATGAGTCTATAAAAAATAAAATCACACATAGTTTAACAATGAGGTTCACCACCCATTCTGTATATACTGCATTTTTATATGAGACGATACTGATGTGTTGAGATACACGCATGTGTCGTGCCTACTTTAATTAGTTAATGAACACCTGCATACATGTCGTTTGTGATACCACATTGCGGGATATGCCGTGATGATATAGTTATTATTTTATTTTTTATTGTCGGCCTTAGTGGCTCAGTTGGTTGGGTATCTGACTGCTGATCCAAAAGTCCCGGGTTCGATTCCCGGTAGAGACACAGTTTTTAATTGTGTTTCCAGTCTGGATCTGTGAGACGATTAATATCGTAAGTCTCCAGAATGTGGCAACATGTTATTGGGTGCGTGTTAAATAAATATTTGACATAGTACCTGTTAGTTGCTCGAGAAGTAATATAAAATAAAATATACATTTATAAAGAGTAAGTGTGAGTCTTTTCGAGCGTGATAGGGTGAAAGACTGGTGTTCGCTTTGGAAAAATAGCTCCAAGGGTTACCACTATATAAAAGTGCAGAGTTCCATCTCCTCGCGGCCATGGTTTTACCGTTTCGCGGTCTAGGCATCACATTGTCTATGTTTCCAGACTGCGTTTTGGTCATGTGTGACTGGATTTTTCATTACTGATTATTTATTACTGGATTATTTTACTGGATTATTATTATTACTGGATCTATTCCGTCTCGAAATGGTGGAGTCCCCGTTTTGTGAATGTGGATTGGATGGGAACACGTTCTGTTTGGCTGTCCAATCCAATGTGTTTGAGAATATCCAATACCCCATTTCCACAGTTTACCTTCATGGGCTGAACTCTCTTCAGGTTCATAGTTTAATATTTAAATATATTGTAAAGAATATGACTATCATTTGAATTTTTTGACTAAAAGATGTGTAATTTTATGTTTCTGATTAGTAACGGCTGCAAAATCATTATTGGGTGAAAAGCCTAAAGAAAAAGTGAGAAAAAATAAAGAGTAAGTGCGTGATAGAGAAGCCACAACATAAGTGGATTCCATGAAATTATCATAAGTTATCGTAGAAAAATAAAAATATATAGAATAACATGTAAGAAAAAGAAAAAAACAAGAAATTAAAACTAAAATTAGGTGTAATGGCAGCAGCATCAAGGAAAAGTAATCAGGAAAGGAACAAACTGGAAAGGAATTCTAAGTTGCCAAAATGACAATTGGACAATGCATTGTGGAGGGTTCATACTTACGACCAAGGCCGTAGCCAGAAAATAATTTCGGGGAGGTTTAGCTTAGTGGAACAGTAGAAACATGTCGCCCCTCGAGCGTATCCCCATGCGAGTACCAAGCGAGCATAAAGCACAGTCATCTTAAGCAATAAAGCAATGATAATGTTAGTGTGTGTGTTTGTTTCACGCGTCCTGGAAAAATAATAACATCTAAAAATCTAATGTCTGTGCGAGCATGTACCAGTATACCTGACGCAGTGTCACGCTAAAAAAATGTGATAAAAATACTGAATTTATTTATTTATTTATTTATTATATATACGCCCTTAATAGGGCGTATATATAATAAATAAATAAATAAATAAATATTTTTTTCAATAATATTTTTTTTATACAAAATTTGAAATGGGTGCACCGTAACAACAGAGTCAAATGGGTGCACCGTATGTAACTGCAGTCTCATTGTTACTTACTAAAGAAATATCTTCTTTTTTTCATTTCGGGGGCTACGGCCTTGCTTTTGACTAATTTAATTGCTGAAAGTTTTGTTATATTATCACCAAACAAATCCAAACTATTGAATACGTTATTATATGCAATGAACATTGTTTATAAAAGAGCATTCATACCGACATTTTGATGACAATGGTTTACACCAAATAAGTGCTGCAAGCTAATATTATATTTTGATACAATTTCAAGTATCATAACAAATTGATGTATTATGCAATTCATTGTAGCACCCTCCACTTCACATACAATAAACTGTGAAGTAACAATCCATGGGAAAATGATCATGGCATCTGATGAACCGTGGTAGAATCCACTAAGCCATTGTTGAGTTTTTCTTTGTGCTCTCTCTCTCTCTTGATGGTCTGGTACAACGTGTATTACTCGTCTGCGTGATAGATTAATTCTTATGTCCGGCACGTCCCATCTTCAATCTCCCATCCCTTCCTACATGCACAATACTACACTGTGGAATCTTTAAACAGTCGACATCGGCTCGTAATTGACTTAATTAAAATAACAAAGTGCTATGTACCGGTTAATTTATAATAAGACATTCCGGCGTCAAAGACACACCGACTTTGAATGAGCCAAAAGGACACGATCAATAGAGAATCGATCCAAAGAGACAATTTGGAATGAAGACATAATATCGTGAATGAAGTCAATTAAAATTAGATATATTGTGTATAGAAACTACTGAATGAGAGGATACACTATGTAACGCTTGAGGTTAAAACACAAAATTGACAAAATAATGCGTTATAGTAGGTACTTTTTATAAAAAGCAATTTGCTGTCATCAGATGACCACTGCTGGACCCATGGGGGTTATAATAGGATGGAGACGCCTTTGCACATGAAAAGTGCAATCAAATTCATAGCTTATTTTTTATCTGTAACGTTGTCAGCAACGAATGACGTATGCTGTGCAAACTGGCGCAAACTTCAGTCACATTCTCTTACGATACAGCACGATATCGTTTCGTAAACAAAACACACAAAAATTTCGCAACCATCTTTTTTATTTGTGACCATTTTTGATCCCAAAAATATACTAATTTTTGATTTATCGAAATTAAAATGTCGAAAAGGCATTGTTGTGTGGCAAAATGTAGGAGTAGAGGTGGAATATCTTTTCACAAGTAAGTATCGAAACTAACCTAAAAAATTAAAACGTAATATACCTATTATTATAAGTTGCGTAGTTATTATTTGTTTACATGAATCATTCTTAATGATTTAATATTACGAACAGTATAATTGTTTGTGATAGTTTAATAAAATAGTAAAATGGTTTTATTTGTTTGTTTTGTAAATGGTCGCGGCAGCCATTACTTTTTATAATAATGTTGTATTTGACACAATTTGAGAAAAAAATATAATTTCCATTCACTGTTAATGCTTTTCAATCTTATGCCTCATATTTATAACGTTTTATATAATCCCCAAATATTTTATTTATGATTTAAGAAGACAGAGCACAAAAATCACATCATATGTCACTAGATTCCGCCATATTTGTTTTGAAGGCCCTAGTGATGTGCATAACATTTCCAATCTATATTTATTTTCACCATATCTTTTAATAGTTTTTTATAAATTCAGTCAACTTGCGGTATCTATTAGTTCCTGGCGTTATTTATTTATATTTCTTATGAAACGCGATTTTATATGATTTAAATACAATACTTATATGCAATTTATTAATTTAACAAACATACAGAATACTGTATATAATATTTCATTTATTTATTTCATATTTCTTTTGTGATATAAATAGACATATTTTTTTTACAGATTTTCAAAAAATCCCGCTTTAAGAGCATTATGGATTGCCGCCGTCAATCGTGGACCAAATGGGCAACCATCTTCAGGCTGTGTCCTTTGTTCGAAGCATTTCAGAGATGATGGAATTGAATGTAGTGGTTATCGAAGAAGAATAAAACCAAATGCTGTTCCTTCAATTTTCTCCCAATTAAATACTGTTTGTCCTGAAGTACGTTGATAGTACTATATTATATCTCATATATTTTGTGTTTATTTATATTAATTATTTATTATATTTTGTACTTTTTTTGTAAATTTTATATATTATACTTACCTACATTATATTAGAAATCCTTACCAATATTACTTGTTTAAATATTATTTTTAGATGCGTAAATAAAAATATTTTTGTGGACGTTATGTTAAACACTATCTCTTTTTTTTTCAAACAACTTTGCCCATCTTTAGTGAACCTTCGGTGCCTAGTTTTTCGTCATCAAATCCAGTTCATATTTCTGAAAATGATGTTCCTATTCAGGACTCCCCAAGAAAAATTTATATTTTTCATATAGTTATTAAAACAAACTAATAATTTTTGAAAAAAAGATGTTTAAAAAACTAGTTATATATATAAATATATATACTATAGTCAAATCTTGTAAGTGACCCGTCTCAGAACAGGTTTTCCTAGTGAGACGGGGAACGAATAATTTTATTGTTATAATGTTTTTGTTTTTGAACAATAAACGTCGGATTGCCGGCACTGAAACTAAATAAACTATTTATGAATTAAGCATTTTTTAATTCAATCCCTTTCCTGTAAATTATTTAAACTCCTGAACTCCTCCACGAAGCACAAGGTTTCATTATTTTTAGGGAGAATCTCCAATTTTGCAATGATCTTTGTAAATATTTTTCTAATATTTTTTTACGGCGCTGGCCGATTTAATAATGATATTAATAAAAATTAAGCCCTTGAGGTGAGTTTTCACGAAAACGGTGCTATATAAATTATCCAACCATATATATAAGCACTACAAATAATAACACTTATTTTTTTTGTTTTTAATGAGTGATCCTTATTTTTTCATAACCAAAGTAAAATATATATGACGTTTTTGCAGAAAATAATATATTATTATAAAATGCTTTTGTTCAATTATCGTAATTATAAATTGAAAAATATTCAATTTTAAAATAATATTTGACCATCTCTAATTCGTGGATCATTTTCTAACTTCAACGTTGCCATTAAAATAATATTGCCAGGAGATAAAAAAAAGTACTTATTTTTGTCTTTATATTGTCATAACTGTCACTTGTGACTAACTTCCATAGGCTAAGAAGTTGATTGCATTTAGGTATTTGGTTTTTGTATGGAATTTTACGTAAGGGCGACCCCTTGGCTGGACCCAACATTTTGGGATAACGCTGTGTGACAACTCTAAGATGTTTCGCGTCATTCAAATGTGTTCTTTTTTATATAAATATTATACTATTGTTTACCAGTGCGGTTACTCGTTAAGTTGATAACAGTAAAATTAAGATCAGCTTCAGATTTTAGCAATCTTTAGGACTCAATTAATTGAGTAATAATATTAATTTATACAACAATAAATGATGATTTCATACTTAACGTTTATATTGACAAATGTTCGTGATTAAATGTACAGAAAGATAATGATTGGATTATGTACTGATTTATATATTTTTAAGATTAAGGCAAGCTAAGAAAGCATTAAGAACATGTAATGAGTAGCCCCGCTGATTTAATGGCTTTGAATTCAAAATACTTATTAAGAAAATAAAAAAATATTAGTCGTTAAAATATAATGTGTTTCGTGTAACAAAACACTTTAACTTTCGTGCAAAAACAAGCATTAGGTATATAGGATGTAAATGAAATAACATGATTTTTTTTTTCATGTGCGCACATAATCTTGGATTTTCCACATGTTCATTGTGAAAGATTTGGAATTTAAAAGTATTATTCTTTATGATATTATGTCTTTGAAAGATATTTACCTTCTCATTTTTTTATGTTCTGTGGAAATAAGCAATATTTACAGTACACTTATTGCAACACACGTAAGATTTCGTAACACATTCATTCATTTTACACTTTGTCTAGCCTCTCTTATTGTAGAAAATACATAGGAAAAATCAGCTGGAAATGGACATTCAAATATTTTAATTATTTCACTCAATAAATGTATTTATAATCAAAGAAACAGTCAATCAAAACAAAGGATGTGTAAAACATACTTTTAAAACAAAATTCTTTGCTTGTAAACAAAAATGCATAAAGTAATAGATTATATATTACACACCACTAAACTGAAAGTTACCTAGCATATGAAAAGCTAACATTCAATGGCGTATTATATCAAAACCGTTTAACAACTATCACCTTTATCTTTTGCAGATGGTAAAACAAAGTTCTCAATACAATCGTTATCATTAAAAACAAAATACAGCTTGTTATCTGTATGTATTTCATGTCCATTGTAATGGACGCTAGATCTGAAGAGGTTAAACTCCATAATTAGGTAGGTACATAATATATACTTAAATCGATTGATCATTTAGCTGAAAAGGATTATAAGGGCCTTCTCAACTAAAAAAAATTTATATACAAAATTCTTGCAAACATATAAAATATTGGAGAAAAATACACATAAATCATTAAATTGGTATATTATGACGACGATGATGTGGAACGATCGTCAATTAAAACACTAATTATTTCTAATAAGTTTATATGTTTTTCATTGATTATAAAGGAAAGCTCACAAGAGTGTGGAAGGACAGGACCGTCACAAAAAACAGAAGGCTAGACTCATCAGGGCTCTGATATTCTCGATGTTCCTGTATGGTGTGGAAACATGGACACTTAGGGAGTCAGAGCGAAAGAGGATCGATGCTTTCGAAATGCGGTGCTGGAGGCGAATGTTGCGCATCCCATGGACAGCCAGAAGAACGAATGTGTCAATTCTGGACGAGCTAAAAATTGAGGATCGTCTGTCGACGATGTTACAGACGTATCCTTCAATTCTTTGGACACATTACCAGAAGGGAACCGGTCTGCCTCGAGAAGCTTGTTGTGATGGGCAGCGTGGAGGGACGGAGATCTCGTGGTCGCTCACCGACCAGATGGAGCGATTTGGTTAAGTCCACAATGGGGTCTTCGGTGACTTGTGCTCTGCGTTCAGCCCAAAACAGATTGACATGGAGGCGGGCCATACGTGTGACGACGGACTGCAGCCGCTATCCTCAGTCATGAGAAAAAGGACAAATATAAATTGATTATAAAATGTTTTTCACTATGTTAAAAAAACGAATACTTACATTAAGTTTAATGTTGTTTCGTTTACAGAGTGGAAGTTCATAATGAAATTATTACGAATATAAACCATAGTTTTAATCGACAAATTGAGTTAAAATTAGCCTGAGCACTTTCGATGGTTACACCATCATCCTCGGAGGCGACAATAAAAACTAAATATAATATAACAAAATGGCCAGTACATAGTTTGAGGTGGGGGGCGGGGGGTTCTTAGGCCGGGGGTGTGGTAAAGAGAAAGCGGTACGTACATACATAAAACGAAAACTGGATGCTCTAGAAATATTAGAGATTAACAAACATCTCAAAAATAATGATAATCTCATAAATATTCAAATACCTATGTCCTCTCCACTGCTAAAATAATGTGCACCAATTGTTTGCTTTATAATAATAATAATAGTAACTTTTATTTAGACGTAAAAAAATATAAAAATTAATACATCTAGTATAAACAAAAAAACAAAAAGTATACATTTTTTTTGATAAATTAATAAATTCTGGTACAGGTACAGGGTATGACACTAAATTATTTAAAACAATGTAAAGTATGGAGAAAATTAATAATTTTCAACTACATATGTGCTCAGCACCTAGCCTACGAAAGGTGGCAAGACTTGTGGTTTGTTTTATTTTTGGTGGCAAACTATTATATATTTTAAGACCTTTATGGTATAAACTATTTTGAGTGCATGTTAATCTCGTTTTTGGAATTCTAAAATCCTGACATCCTCTCGTAGGGTAGGTGTGAACATTGGAATTGAATAATATATCCCTCTGCATATATTTTGGAAGCATATTATTTTTTAGTTTGAAAATCAAAGTTAATGTGTTGTATATAATGTATTGCTTTACTGTCATTAATTTTAGTTTATTTAACATTAGGTTTATTTTTGTATATCTGTTACATTTTAAAATTGTTCTCATTCCCATATTATGAATAATCTGTAATTTTCTATTTTGAGTTTCATTGCAGAGGAAAAGGACACTAGAACAATAATTTAAATGGGGAATTACAATTGAATTAAAAATTAATCTTGATGTGTGAAAATCTAGGTTATTTCTTATTCTTTTTAAGAAACCAATTTTTTTAGCCATTTTTTTCATAATATATTCAAAGTGTTTATCAAATTTCAATTTATCGTCTATCAATATACCTAAATATTTCATGCATTTAACTTTTTCAATGTTCTCATTATCAATATTTAATGTGAAGTTGTCATTTTGTCCTTGGTCACTTATAATTAGAAACTTGGTTTTGGCCACATTTAATTTTAATTTATTTTCATATAACCATAGTACCACACTATTCAAATCAATTTGAACTTCTTCTATGCCATCACCAAGATTTGATTTCGCTATATATATTAATGTGTCATCTGCGAAGAGTTTTATATCACTGAATTTTAACGTTTTCACTATGTCATTCATATATAAAATAAACAATAATGGGCCCAAAACCGAACCTTGAGGAACTCCTTTATCTAATATATTTATTATTGCATATGCGCAAACATTGGATTTTTTTACCCGACAGGGAAAAAAATCCAATGTTTGCGCATATGCAATAATAAATATATTCGATTACTTACACATTGGTACAAGTAGGTAAATAAGACAAAAATGACCTTATATGTCTGGCGCAATTCAGGGGTGATATCTATGCGAAAAATGCATTGTCACCTAGGATATAAGAATTGTAGCTTTCATTATTTACAAAAAACCAATTCTCTCAATAGATGGCGTTACAACAAAATAAATAAAAAATAATAAGATTGTTGTTCATAATTTCACCCACAGATGGCTGTAGTAAAAAATTCCTTATTTTCAAGCGAAAAGAATTTCAGTATTACAATATATAGTACTTCCAAAATTGAATTGATAGGGATCTCATTAAAAAGGCATAATTGGTGAACGTTGCGCAAGCGCATAAAGTGATCACGTAAACCAGCCGATGACAGGTCGTAAGCCCTGTAGGTGCCTTGATTTCCCGGTTCTCCTACAATAAATATTCCAACTTCGTCTCTATTGAGATAATTAAAAATCTGTTAAAAAAAACTCCTTTATCTATTTGCTGAGGCTCTGATGTTACATCTCCGTATTTGGTTTGCTGTTTCCTTTCTGTTAAATAATCCAAAAATCACTTATTTTCATTTCCACATATTCCAATTCTTTTATGTATGTATGTACGTACCACTTTCTCTTTACCACACCCCCGCCCTAAGAACCCCCCGCCCCCCACCTCAAACTATGTACTGGCCATTTTGTTATATTATATTTAGTTTTTATTGTCGCCTCCGAGGATGATGGTGTAACCATCGAAAGTGCTCAGGCTAATTTTAACTCAATTTGTGGATTAAAACTATGGTTTATATTCGTAATAATTTCAAAACGAATACAGTTACCATTTGCAAAGCGGGTAGAATCATTGAGAAAAAAATGTAGGTAGGTATGCTGAAAATTAACACACGATCAATATTGCAGTCTTTCATAATTCGAAATGCTTGAATTTTATCACGAATTGATTGAAATCAATGTATGCAAATCGAAATGATTTCATTTCTGCAATCCCATTATGCAGGGGGGTGATGAATGCTGACGGAAAACAATCTCGCCGTAAGTCACGCACACGTCTCGCCGTGGCGAGTATCGTAATCTCTCGCTACCTCGCGGCAAGATGGGAATATTATTTATTGCAACGAATGAGAACGCAAAATTCGATGTCGCTTGCTTATTGTCACCGTGTAGGTTACATCGTGTCAAAGGTCAATATCGTAAATAAAATGAAAGAAAAATTTTCGTCAATATTAGGGCTTACGATACGAGGCAACGCAACTTATGTTCTCACACGGCACAACTTGTATCATATTTCATAAAATCTGCTACAGAGAAAACGTACTGTAAATTTTGGTTTTTAAAAATGGAAGGATTTAGTCAAGTTATAAGATATACCCCATTTTTTGGTAATTTTTTACAAGTACCTACTGTCCCTGGCCGATCGCAATAATTTTTATATCCATAGATAGATGAACGCGTATGCATTACGGGAAAAATAAAAACTTAGCGGTAAGGCTTTTAAAAAATATAAAAAAATAAATTCACTTAAGAAAAATGTATGGAGTGATTCATTACAATTGGTAAGTTTGCTGACACAATTTGAATTTCCGAAACTCACCGCTTGTTGGCAATTCCGCCTCCAAACTACTAGCGTTTTGATAGCAAATTATAAACAATAATACAATATAAGTAATTTGCCACATTCACATCCGTGGTATAAATATTACAATACAGTATATGATGCAACTCACTCACACGAGTCGCAATAATAACTATATACCGACCTAACTAACCTATTTAAACCAAACTTTTGGTAAAATAGGTTGGTTAGGTTTGCATGCATTTATCATTGCGAATTGCAATAATTATCAAAATGGAGTCATAATTTTTTCAATGAATGAAAATGTGAGTAAATATTATTTTGAAATATAATTGTTTTGCGCTAGTGTTCAAGTATAGTAGTGAATTTCGGAAACATGAGTAGAGTCAGGAAACCAACAATTTTTATTATGGATTCCTCCATATATTTTTCGCATTTTTTTTTATTTTTAAAGTTTTTATTTTTCCCGTAATGTATAGGTACAGATAGCCTAGTCTTCACACCATTTTTTTAAACCTAACCTACAAAAGTTTGGTAAAAATAGGTTGGTTATGTTTGTTTGTAGTTATAATTGCGACTGGCGTGAGTCAGTTGCATTATATATTTAAAAAAGTAACTCAAATAATAAAAAAATGACTAAATTGGTATTTTTACCAAACTTTTATAGGTTATGTTTAAAAAAATGGTGTGAAGACTAGGCTATCAAATGTATACGCGTTTATGAGGGGGTGGTTTGCACATACATATAAAACAACCAAACAAAAATATACAAATTAGCCAGCTGCGCATCCAAATGACTGACTCAAACTGTTAAGCTGCGTCGCGATTGAAAACTACGGGTTGCCTCGTGAACGGAAGGCCTTATTGTTAAATTGATTGCGTCACTGTTGTGTAATAAAAATGGGCCATTATTCGTTTGGTTTTGTATACACAAAGTATTTATGCCTTGTAGAGACACGAGCATGACAATTTAGTGTCTGTATGTGTGTGTCCGTCCGTCCCTTATAACTTTTGATCTGCTTGATTCACAGCACCCAAAATTTTTAAATATATCTCAAAAACCATAAAAGTTAGAACGCCGTAAAATTTGTTCAAATGTAGACAAATAAGAAATATCTAATTTGTATAATTGTAAAGTTTCCAGGGATTCTCATACTTCATTAAAGAAAAAAAAAATATTTTATGACAAATTTATTTTTTCATATGCCTATATTTCCATTTTTTTAAACATCGTCAAATGCCTAAACATCTCAACTAGATAATTTAATTTTCTATAAATAGTACCTAGTAGTTACATTTTAAACTTTCTTTAACAATTTTTACCTAATAGTTATACATTTTAAGCTTTATTTACATAATATCATGGGGGCTCTCAATTGTTTGATACTTAATATTCACACATACATACATACCATCAAGCTCGAGTGTGACTGCGGTGCGGAGAGGCAGACTGTGAGCCATGTGGTGTCTGAGTGTGCTTTAAGAGCCTTTGGGGGGGACCCCTCGGAATTTATGGTCCTGAGTGAAGCAGCGGCCAATTATTTAGAAAACTTAGATTTTATTTTTTACTTTTGACGGGCACTACAGTGTGACATATTGTTGTGATATACTAACTTTGTGACCATAAGATAAATAAATAAATCAAGCTATTTATATATCCAGGGTAGGAAAAAAGGACAGTAGCCTAAAGTGCACTTTACACGGATACTATTTTCAACGCGACCCGGTTTGAGTATCCAAAATACAGGTTACTCCAAACATCGCTTTACACGCAACGCTTAAAACAGCATCCAAAATATAGGTTACTCCGAGCATCGCTTTACAGTACTTTACACAGTTTACACAATTATATGTGCAAATTTTTAATATAATATAATAATACTGCTGGCCCCTATCCTTTTTAATATATATGTAAACGACATCACCTCTTGTTTCAAATTTGTCAAAGTAATAATATATGCAGATGACATGAAGCTCTATACAAAAATAAATAGTGTTCAAGACTGCCGTAAATTTCAACAGGATCTAGAGCATCTTCAAACATACTGTAAAATAAATTCTCTTAACTTAAATCCACAAAAATGTCAAATTATCACGTTTACAAAAAAAGAAAAAAATCTTCTTTTCCTATAAACTTAATAATTCCCCTATACCTAGAAAAGAATCGGTGAAAGACCTAGGAATTATTATGGATAGTAAACTGTCATTTGACGATCACATGAATAATATAAGTAAAAAAGCCAATAAAATGTTGGGCTTCATCATCAGGAACTGTAAACCTTTTTCAAATATTGAATGCCTCAAAATTCTATATACATCTATGGTAAGAAGTCATCTGGAGTACGGATCGCAAATTTGGAACCCGATGTATCTTAAGTACATAAATAGACTGGATAGTGTACAAAAACGCTTCCTCAAACACCTCATCTATAAATCTGGCTGTCGGGAACTAATGGGCCCGCATAATCATATAAATAACGTGTACTTAGCTGAATCAAAATTTAATTTACCATCACTATCATCTAGACGAATAACTGCAGACTCACTATTTTTGTTTAAACTATTTCATAACATCATTGATTGTCCAATTTTATTAGAAAATATCTCACTTCACATTCCAAACCGCAATGTCAGATCAAAACCTACTTTTTCTATTTCACACTCTAAAACTAATCTTAGGAAAAATTTCTTTACTAACCGGGCCACCTCCAATTTTAACAACCTGCTCAATAACATTGACTTTTTTCATACTCAATCTCTACACTCGTTCAAAATTGCGATAAAACGCCAACTTTGCACTGATAACATAACTCAAAATTCCACTCTCTAGTATATGCATGAATGTATTATTTATGTGTCACCATAATGGTTGCAACACCTTCTTCGTTGATCCTTAAGTGAGTTAGAATCCCATGTTATGATTCTAGAATACATACAATCCTCTCTGTACTATTCCCTGTATGTTTCAGGTGTGTTCCTATAATTTTGTTTTTTTCTCATTTTTCGTAAATTGTATGTTAAGCTTTTAAAATTATTTGATATGATGTCCTATTATTATGTACTGTAGTCTACATTTACTTGTTTTTTTTTTCTCATTGTATTTAATATCATTATGCTCTACTGTACTGTTGGATATCCAAAATAAATAAAATAAAAAATAAAAAATGTATATCGAAAAATTATATAATAATTATAATATAGTATTTCGAAAGTTTAGACACTTTCCAAATAAACAAAATACATCGCGAGCGAATGTCACACGTAAAAGTCAACGCAAACGGCAGCCATTTTGACTCGTCGGTAACGACGACAGCGAATAATTTTACAGATTTCTGTTTTACCAAAAAGGATGAAAATCGCGTTGAAAATAGAACACGTTCTATTTTTTTGCTCATCGCGTTGAAAATCCCGTCGAAAACCTGAAACCCGTTGAAAATAGTGTTCGTGTAAAGTGCACTTTACTCTTGAAACTCAAATCCGATCCCAATTTCAAATTTTCATTTAGAACTTACCTATCTGTCGCCTGCGTACATTCAAATGAACGACTAATTACTATTAAAACATACCTACCTACCGCATTCGTTCTCCGTTCCAAAGGTAGGTTCTTAGCGAGTCGGATCGTATTGGGATCGGATTTGCAGTGGAGAGTAAGGAAGCTGACCTCCACACTATCCTATACTATGAATATGTTTTTCAAATTTCGCTCAATCATCTTACATAGTTCAGCAATGATGTTCACCACCCATACTGAATGTACCTAGTGCATTTTTAGTTGAAACGAGACTAGTGTGTGGCCATACACAATATGTACTGCTTCCTTTTATAAGGTAATGCACGCTTACACACCTGTCGCTGGTTAACCTATATTATGGGATATGCTTAATGGTATATGTATGGTGTTTATACGGTATTTGATGGTTTATAATATGATGTGTCTTCTATGGTGTTTATACAAAATCGATCTTCTGATTGCAGTTCAAAAGAAAAGATAAAAACTTTGTATTAGATTGAATACCTAATTCAAATAGCAATGATTTAATTATTTTTTTTTCTAATATGCATTCCATCGTTCGATGGCGTTATGAAATAACCAAAGAAATTTATCAAATTAACACTTAAAAGATTATTCTTTTCGTGTTGAAAGAATACTAATAGAATATACCTACGTTGATACTTCAAAAATACAAAGATGAATTTATTACAAAGAACCGGCGCGTCGTTCTGTCGCCATTTATTGGCAACGCAAATTTGTAATTCAAATATTTAAAAACACTTAAAATATTTATTTATATATAAATATTTATATCTAATTAAAATTAATCAACGCTTAATTATTCCGCTCAGTGGCGGCTGTTTCTTAACCATATCTGTCCTAATATAAAGGACCTTTGCTAATTATTGTTTCTTTGCTTCCATATTAGTGAAATTTGATTTTATTGTGTCATATATTTTTAAGTTCTATGATACAAGAATAATATACATATAATGAGTTATTTTATTTTATTTTATTTGGAAAACATACAGCATACATAATAACAATAATAAAAACAAAAATGATTACATACAACATGTTTTCATTTATATAAAAGTTGTAATACCTAAACATATTTTATTTATTCAATTTATTCATTATTTCTTTTTCTTTCATTATCATTGGGCGGGTACGTTCGAAACACGAGGAGAAAAGGAACATCAAATCTCACTCCGGCTAAAATTTGTAATTATCATAGCAAAAGTAAAAGAAGCAAGCAAAGAATTAGACAAAAAAATTTTTTTAAATTATTCTGGTTAAAATTAAAATGCACAAACTAGTATTCAAATTTAAGATATATGGGTAATCACGAGGGTTTTAATTTCGCCGGTCGGACCAGACCTGCCCCCGCAGACTTACCCCCCTGCTTATTTTATTTATTTAACTAGTAATTCCAGTAAAATTTTCGTCAAAATCGTTATCTACCTGCTAGTGAATAATTAATGTAGTTCAAATCAGTAGTATTTTTCGTAATCATATTAGCGTTTTTTTTTTTACTTTCAAGCACGTTTTTTATGTCAGGCACTTTATTAAATATGAAATCATTTTGCTGCAATAATATTAACTTGTATAAGATATTATTATAGTAAATTAATTGTCTCATTAGTTATAGTAATAACAAAATTACTGAGGTCATGGGTGTACAACATATTTTTTTATAACTGCAAATCGATAGCCATCGTAAAAATAATAATCATTTTAAACGAAACAGGTAACTTAACACAGAAAGAAGATCTATAACATTCATTTTGTTGTGAAACTACAGTCCAACCTCGATTTCCGATGCCTACGCAAATTTAAATTTTCTTAGTATAGAAACGAAATTGGTAAGTTAAAACCGCACTCAATTTGAAATACAAATGTCACTAAATCAAAATTTAATAAATAGCTACATTTATTTTATTTATTTTACTTATTTTATTTATTTTATTTATTTTATTTATTTTATTTATTTTATTTATTTTATTTATTTTATTTTATTTTATTTTATTTTATTTTATTTTATTTTATTTTATTTTATTTTATTTTATTTTATTTTATTTTATTTTATTTTATTTTATTTTATTTTATTTTATTTTATTTTATTTTATTTTATTTTATTTTATTTTATTTTATTTTATTTTATTTTATTTTATTTTATTTTATTTTATTTTATTTTATTTTATTTTATTTTATTTTATTTTATTTTATTTTATTTTATTTTATTTTATTTTATTTTATTTTATTTTATTTTATTTTATTTTATTTTATTTTATTTTATTTTATTTTATTTTATTTTATTTTATTTTATTTTATTTTATTTTATTTTATTTTATTTTATTTTATTTATTTTATTTATTTTATTTATTTTATTTATTTTATTTATTTTATTTATTTTATTTGTTTTATTTGTTTTATTTATTTTATTTATTTTATTTATTTTATTTATTTTATTTATTTATTTTATATTATAACATTTCTTTTATGTAGCTTCTTGAAAAAAATGTCAAAAACCCATTTATAAATAGATAAAGTCACTATAAACCTCAAAATTATTTAGATTTTTTGAAAACATTTAAGCTTCTAATACAGTTTTATTATAACTAAAAAAAACTTTGAAAATAATAAGTTTTTTGTTTAAAAAAATCTGTTTATGAAAAAATTGAAAATATCAAATTAAAATCTCTTATTATTTTTAAATTTAGTCCTTGATTCCAAATAAAACTGAAAAAACCTCAATTTTCTGATTATATAGGTAGGTATCTATTTTATTAAACGATTAAAAATAAATAAAAATAATAATTTATGTATTATTTTTTTAATAATAAAGACGGAGGGGACAAAGAGAGGGGACAAATTTAAGAGTAATGTGTAAAGAATTGATACATTAGACTTCTTTTGATAGCGGGAAGTGTTATTGAAACTCGAAGTTGCGATGGGATGTGATTCCAAAGTCGAGTCGTTTGTACGGAGAAAGAAGTGGTGAAAAAAAGGCTTTTATTTATTATGTAGGAATTTATTTGTGCTAAATGTTTTTCCAAAATGTAATATTTTTTTTTGTAAGTACCTATGTACAAGGCCTTGTATAGTATAGTCTCTTCAAAATAATGGCAAATATTTTGAAGAGACTATAATAGAGGTCTTTGTGCAATACGATAATAATTAGCTCGGAGCTTGTCACGATTCAATATGATATTTATTCACAGCGACCACGTTTTACTTGGGAGACCATAAGAAAACATTAACACAAAAATAAATGACCACTCCACAAAGATTTCTTGCAATATTTTAATTTGTATCGCCGTTGTTTGTGCTTTGTGCTATACTCTTGTACCGGCCGTTATTAACATTGCAAATTAATAAAGCGAATGGCTTTCTCTTGTTCTGCTGTAGTAATCACATCACATCACAATACATAAAACCCGGCTATAATACACCCGCCACTCCGTGTGATTGATTCCGGAGAAAAATCTTAAAGGCATGCAAATATGATACTTTTGTGAATGACATTACCATAGGTTGGTATATGAAACTATTCTTTGTATTGTAGGTTTGAGAAACTATTAAATATTTGTGGCTCGGAGTATATTCTATCGACCCATAAAAACAAACACTTCCTCGTTCTTGGTGATTTCCTGATATATACCTAGAGTAGGAGGAACATACAGAACAGGAGGCCAAGTTTTTTGCAGGCAGCTAAGACCCATCAAGGGTTGTAACCAGCGTGCAGCGTTGCCAATTTGTGGGGAATTCCCCAAATAGCGGGATATCTCAACTCGATTGGGGATTTTTTTGGGAAAATGTGGGGATTCTATCATTTTACCACTCATCGTTAAAACGTTTATAAATTTGAAAAAAATATGAAAATGTACACTGATCTGCTATTACAGATTTCTTTAAATGGGCCAAGATTTTTATAAAGAATTAACGTCGGACATTGTTAAAAGATATGATTTTAGAGATCTTTTTATTTTTATTATACACTAGCTTTTATGTCCCGCCGTTGGCCAAGAATGTAAAATTGTGAAAGAAAAAGCAATCGTTTTTATAATATTGTCACCCAATTATTTTGCAATATCAGACTATGAAAAGTGGTTTGAAATTTGATTGAGTTTAAGTATTGTAAAATGTTCAAGTGATGGCCACAACCCATTCTTTTTTATATATTGCTATAAAGTGTGAATGAAGTATAATATTTATACAATTTCTGCTCGCATGGACTATGCGTAATGGTTTTAAATATGACTGTTTATCAACGTTGTAAAGAGATTGGTTTGGCCACAACCCCCATTTTTAAATATTATCATCGAAAACAAATTGTAATGTGTACCTATTGAAAATTTAGTAATTTTGGATGTTGGGATGTGGTTAAAATTTGATTAAACAAACGTAGGTACTGAAAAGATCTAGTATTGGTCACATCCCATTCGTTTTTATATTTTTTCATCAAGTGTGCATTATATTTTTGCTCAATTTGACTGAAAGTCTTCATTAACGAAGAAGAAGAAGACTTGAACTATAGTAAATAGTTTTTAATTTGAATATAAATGTTGTGAAGAGTTCAGTAATGGCCACAACCCCCATTCTTTAAATATTAGGTGTTGAAAATTATTCAAAATAGGATGATATAAATGGTTTAAATTTAATTAAACAAAAGTATTGAAAAGATTCTAGTGCAGGTTATATCGTCACATCCCATATCCCATTCATTTCATATGTATTTTCATCAAGTGTGCATATCGTTAATAATATTTCTGCACAATAGACTATTAGACTTAAAACTAACCCAAAAGACTAAATAAAAAAGAGAAAAATAAGTATAAGACTATAAGAAATAGTTTGTATAAAAAACTATTCCAATGGTCTACATAAAATAAGTAAAAATACATATACCTAATAGAAGAATTAGACTATTGGAAATAGATTGTATAAAAGCTCACCCAAAGGTCTACAAAAAAGAAGAAGAAGAATATTTAGACTATTGGAAATAGTTTGTATAAATACTGACCAAAAAGTCTACATAAAAGAAAATGAATAAGACTATTGGAAATAGTTTGTATTAAAACTCTCCCAAAAGTCTACGTACTTAAATGAAGAAGAAAAATAATTAGACTAAAGGAAATAATTTTTATAAAAAAATGACCCAAATGTATACATAAAAGAAGAAGAAGATGAATTAGACAATAGGAAATAGTTTGTATAAAAACTGCCCTAAAGGTCTACATAAAATTAAGAAGAAACAGAATTAGACTCCAGGACCCGCCGCTTCAGGCCCTTCAGTACCTCCCGTCCCTTTAATCCCTCATTACGTCCCTTCCCATCAGACCCTTCACTACCTTCCGTCCCTTCAGGCAGTTTTATACCTCCCGTCCCTTCAGGCCCTTTAGTGCATCCCTTCCCTTCATTACATCCCGTCCCATCAGTCGGTTAAGAAAAGTTTAAATCCAGAAACCATCCTGGAAGAACCGCGAAGAGATGAAAGAACATTCTTTTCCCAGGATGCTCTACTTAATAGGTAAAATGACTAAATACACGAAGAAGAAGAAAAAAGTTTAAACCCAGATACCTGCGAAGAGATGGAAGGACAGTTGGACCTTCTTCTCCCAGGATTCTCCAACTTCATAGGTAAAATGACCAAAAATACACGATGAAGAAGAAGAAGAAGAAATAAGTTTAAATCCAGATACCTGCGAAGAGATGGAAGGAAAATTGGACATTCTTCTCCCAGGTTAGTCCACCTTCAAAGGTAAAATGACCAAATAGACGATGAAGAAGAAGAAGAAAAAAGTTTAAATCCAGAAACCTGCGAAGAGATGGAAGGAAAATTGGACCTTCATCTCCCAGGATAGTTCATCTTCATAGGTAAGATGACCAAGTACACGTTGAAGAAAAAGAAGAAAAAAGTTTATATGCAGAACCCGTCCTGGAAGACCTGTGAAGAGATGGAGGGACAGTCGGACCTTCTTTTCCCAGGATACTCCCCCTTCATAGGTAAAACGACCAAATACACGAAGAAGACGAAGAATAAGAAAAAAGTTTAAATCCAAAAACCATCCTGGGCATACGCTCGACAATTCACCAAAGTTTCATTATAATCGGACAAACGGTTGATAAATAAATAAATAAAATAATTTTCCTATAGGAAATCAGTATCTATTATATTGAATACGTCTCCCTCCACAATCTGTACGTGGTCGTGGCCGCTTAGCATGTGCGCGTATTGCCAGTAAAATAATTTTACCCAATTTTATTTTACGCATTCTAAATATTTCTCCAATATAAAAAATAAATTGAATCGAAAAAGTACAAAATTATCGTTTAAAATGTATTTTAAATATCAATTGACAATATTATTGTTCAAAAAGGAATTTTAAACATCAATTTTATCAAACGTTATGAATAAATCTGCGGAATACGTAATTGAATACTGGCAGCATTCTGTACTAACAGGATATGGACAATGGACGGATTCACGGATTGACATTTGACGTTTGACGTGACGCATCGTCATATCTAATTATTTGGTGTTATTTTGTTTGTTGCAGGTATTTAGTGGATGCTCCGTGGATGCCTGCTACCAAAACACGACAAATCAAGAGATGGATGAGTGAGATATGACAGAACAGCGAGATCGTAGGCGAACATTGCGAAATGCTAGGCGAAGAGTAGTTGTTAGTACTGTCAATATATCCGGAAGAATAGTGCTAATGCTTTTGCATCCTTCGGTGTTCAGATTGCAGACGTGCCTGGTACCGGACCATACTGTTTGAAAAATTATAGTCTGTATGTTTATGATGCAGATGAAGTTGTAAGGGTACGTTAGTTAGTGTGTTCTATGGGGTACGTATGAGACACCCTTTAAATGTAAGGTGTCAACAAAATAGATGAAGCTCGAGTTGCAATTTTTGGCGGTATGAGAGATATTTTAAACAAACCATCGTCAATCGGTAACAACTATGCAATTTTATTCTAGCTGCATCTGGGGAGGTCTACAATATAATACATTGTGCTAGCGAGCTGTTCCAACAAATGCATACATACATAGTTTGTGAATCACTTTGTTTAAAGTACATAAGATAATCTATAAAACTGAACGATATGAAAATCTATAAAACTGTTATAGACATTACTGACTGTTAGGACTTACAACTTGATCCTGACATTCAGCTTACTATATAACACAATTATTATGCATGAGTCAGTCATTTTTTTTAAATAAAATTCTACGAGGAGATGGTCTTTGTAATGGAACAAGAATGGTTGTAAAAAATATGAGTAAGTATTCAGAAAATATTGTATTTAAAGAGATTTTAAATTGATTTATAAACATTTAGTTCTCTCTCATATGTATGCTTTGAACATTTTGACAAATAAGTATGTACATGTTCACTTATGAAATACTTCAAATTTATTTATTTACATGTACCGAATATGTATTTCATTGTGAAAAAATCTTGAGAAGCATGTCTATATATATTGAAATGTTTTTTTAGCAAGATGATTAATTTATATCAATAAATATACACCAATAACTTATTGTTTAGTTGATTTATATGGTGCACATTATACATTGTTTTCCATATATTATATACCCTAAATTACATTTAAAATCAATCGTAGGGCGTCTATTGGATTAATCATCTAATAGCAATGTAGATCAAATCATGATAGCTTTGTATTGACTGATAATGACATTATGAAAACATTTATATTGAAAAATTACACATTATGTGCTTAGGTAAAAGGTTGATTTTTTTACAAATTTTCCTTTATATAATAAATTCAATAAACTTACAAAATATTCTAGCATGTATAAGGGCATCTTTAAGCGTTGATTTATATGGTGCAGATTATAGGGCAGGTCTATATGACGGTGAACGTTTGTATGGATATTTGTTCGTAGTATATATTATGTATGTAATACAAGTGTTCTAGATTATGTTGGGTGTTCCAGGGTTAACTTATATTTACTCATATGTTCAATAGAGAAAAGAGTGAAAGCAGAACAGTGTTTCAAATAAAAGTAGAGAATGAATGGCTTGAACAAGTCGACGAGTATGTCTATCAGGGTAGTATGTTCCAACGGAATGGACGGCCTGATAAGAAGAGTTATGGCAGAAAACAGAGTGAATGGAGCGCTTAGACCAGTTATGAATGATCGCAACATATCAAGAGACGCTAAAGTTGCCATTCATAATGCAATCGTAGTGCCAACCTTGACGTATGCAAGTAAGACCTGGACATGGCAGAAGTCGCATGAAAGCAGAATAAATGCAGTTGAATTGAGATCGCTTAGAAGAATTTGTAACAGAACGATGTATGACAGAGTTCGGAATGAAGATACAAGGAAAGAATGTAAGATGAAGGAAGATGTAATTAACAGAATGAAAGTTAACACATTGAGATGGTTTTGCCACTTGGGAAGAATGAACGAAGAACGCCTGACGAAGAAAATATACAAAGCTGACAGGAACGGAATAAGAGGTCGCGGGCGCCCAAGAAAAGGATGGCACGACCATGTAAACGTTATTTTGAAATATGGAAATGTAAGAAGCTTGAACAACAGACGAACATGTATAAGACGATGTATGAATGTTGATGAGGCGATGAATGTGTGTCAAGATAGAAAAATGTGGCCTTCGGTTCTCTCTGCCTACCCCGTGAGGGACATGGCGTGATGGTATGTATGTGTGTTCAATATTGTTTTTATAATATTTTGACAAATAAGTATTTACATTTTTGCCTATGACATTATTCAAATTAATACAACCAGTACATATTCAAAACCATCCAAGTTTGTTTAAAGTACATAAGATAATAATCTATAAAACTGAATGATATGAAAATCTGTAAAACTGTTAGACATTACTGACTAAGGACTTACAACTTTACCTGGATAGACTAACTTCTTATTTTGACTCTAATAAGCTGTTACTAAATGTAGAAAAATGTCACTCCATTACATTCTCTAGGAAAAAGAGTACAATACAATACACATACAAAATCAATAGGGAGATGATTGATAAGAAATCAGACTGTAGAGACTTAGGCATACAACTGGACAGTAAACTTTTATTTGACAAACACCATTATACTGAAAGCTTATAAAATGTTGGGATTCCTGATGAGAGTATGTAAACCATTCACACAAATGAAAACATTTAGCTTACTGTATAACACAATTGTTAGAAGTCAATTGGAACAAGGGTCAGTCATTTGGAATCCACAATATAATACTTATATTAACAGTATAGAATGAATACAATAAATATTTTTGAAAAACATGAAGTACAAATTTGGTAATAACTACAAACATGAATTGCAGACTTTACAGACAAGACGAAGGACCTCAGACTTAATGTACCTTTATGGCATAAAAAACTTCAAAATTGACTGTACAGACCTTATGAAAATGATTAACTTCAACATACCAAATAGACAAACAAGACACACCTTAACGTTCTTTTTGGACTAAAAAAAAACACTAATGCCGCTCAGAATTCCCCATTGTACCAATGCCTTACCACATATAATAATTTGGAAAAACTCAGTTCCGTGGACATATTATGTATGTCCAGGAGCCACGCTATACAGGAATAATAATTTGTTTTGTTATCAGCAGTGAGTACATGCAACATGAAATCAAAGGTGGGCTGATTAAGTAACAATTACTTATGTTGCTATTCTTATTATATTTGTTTAAAACAATATTATTGTAGTTGCCCATTTAAAAAAAAAATAACGGAACATCAACAACATTTGAGAGTTGAATGCTTATAGCATGCCTATATACATTGAAACATTATACATAATAATATTATGTGCTTAAGTACAATTTAAATGTTTTTTTAGAAATATGATTCATTTATATTGATAAATATACTCACACTAATAACTTATTGTTTAATTTCTATTATGGTAACATTATTAAACATTGAACTAATAATATAATAAATTAATGAATATCTTAATTACAAATCACTATTGATAACATTCAATACTTTGTAAGTTCGATGAATACCTGAATTGGTTCGATGTGCAGCGGTCATAGGTTGGTGAGAAGCGTTAAAAAAACGATGCTTGGTATAAAACAAATGGCGCGCAGCGCCCAATGAAATGCGCGTAGCGCATAAATAAAGGCGCGAAGCGCCTAAAAAAATGGCGCGTAGCGCCAAACCGGGGTTGGGCCGCGAAGCGGCCAGGGGCGGAGCCCCTAGTAGGTATATTATTGTTGATTTGTAAGTAAATAGTATTAGGTAGGTACCTACCTACAACAACCTTCTAAATAAATCCGATTCCTAACAAATTTTATTTGAATATCACATTCTTTCTGTAGCCATGGAAACGATTCGAACACGTAAGTAATATCGAATGGTTCGGATACATTTTTTGAATATGTAGGTACCTACATTGGTTTGTTCGATGCCATAAAAATGAAAATTGTCCGAAATATCAAATATTATATACAAATTATGCAATTTTATTATGCCCATATCTTTACTAATAATTAACAGACTTTTACAATATACGTCTTAAAACTTGCTGTAATGTCTTGTGTTTCATTTTATTATTTCATATTTATATTTATTTCAAAGGTTTATTATTTTCAAGAACATATTCATTCGGTAGGAAAATGAAATATTGTATGAAAAGATATTAAAATGGCGGCATTTATGTACAAAACGCTTACTTTAAAAATAAGTTAAACATTATAATTATACAAAATATTCACCATGTTTTTCACTTAAACGCTAAGTTATACTTGAAAGTAAATTTTTTTCGTGTAAATACGTACTTCTAACTTTTAAACTAACAGATATATGCGTGCAAAATGTACACTTTTTTGACAGATACGACTTGGAAAATTTTGTATGAAAAAAATAATTATTGAAATATTTTTAAAATTCAGCATTTTTATCGCATTATTTTTAGCGTGACACTGCATCAGGTATACAGGTACACGTTCGCACATAAATTAGATTTTTAGATGCTCTTGGTTTTTCAGAAGGCGTGAGACAAACACACACACACACACACACATACACACACACACACACACACAAACACACATACACTAACATTTTGATTGCTTTATTACTTTAGATTTCTATTATGAATCCTTCAAAAGCTCAACCTGGCTACCTGGCCTTGATGTATTATGATGATGCGGAGAGTTACTGGGGTAAAGTGTTAAGTGTTTAATTTGTAAATATTATTGTTTTGTAATGAAACCTTGTATTTTTCTTGAGATTATGATTATATGGGGAATTTGTGAGGAATCGGGACTTTTTACTTCCCCAATTTGGGGAATTTGATCTAGATTTTTGGGAAATTTAGAAAATTGGCAACGCTTGTTGTAAAGCCTAAGATGATGATGATGATTCCCAGACTCTTATCCTAGTATAAACTATCTATCGAGATTTTTTTTTTATTTCAATATGTTCAATTTCTGCAATTCATACTAAAATTTATTGATAAAATACAGTAAAATAATGTGTTTTTATATTATGATAAATTGTAAAATAGGCACCCAAAGGTAGGTCACTTGTATGTATAATACCTATGATTGATTTTTTTTATTTTTAAATCTTATATGATTTAATTTATGTTTAAATTATAAATAAATTAATAATTTCGTTTATTTTATTTTTATTTTATTTTATTTATTTATTTTGGGAAACAAAACAGCTGTTACATGTTTTACATTAATAAAAAAATTACAATCAGGAAAGTAAGCCAATTACATTGTTCCACAGATTAATATACATAATAAAGACAATTCAGTACAAAGTCAAAGACAAAAGTGTGGTGTAAGTGTACAATTGTGATGTGTGTGTATGTGTGTGTGTGTGTGTGTATTTTATGAAGCGAGGGTGGGACATGAAGAAAGGTAGGAGAGGAGGAAAGGGTGAGTTGTCATATTAATACAGTATTGGACATACCAAAAATTGTACAATTTGGTACATAAAGTATTCATTATAATATTGATGTTAGTTGTTTTTTTAATGATTGTAGGCTATTGTTAAAAATATCTGGCTTATGATTAAGGTTATTGTACATATTGCAGCTGCGGTTAATAAAAGTGTTGTTTGCATAGTTTGTTCTTGAGTATTTAGTGTAAAAGAGGAGGTTCTGGCGGTTTTGTCTGGCGGGGCAGTTGAATGGGATTTGTCCTAAGAGATACGGACTATCTATTTGGTTGTTAAGTAATTTATATAGGAAACATATATCAGTTATACCCCTTCTTTTGTTAAGTGGGAACATTTGGTGATGTTTTAAAGATTCCTCATAACTGATACCAAATCGCCTAGTTCTAAAATCGAGGTGTTTGATGAATTTTTTTTGGATTCTTTCTATGTTATTTATGTGCAACTTATAATGAGGATTCCATACAGTGGTTGCGAATTCCACGTGACTTCGAACATATGCGTTAAATAAAATTTTTAGACAGTCAATATTCTTAAATGGTTTGGTCACCCTTAGGACAAAGCCTAAACCCTTGTAGCTTCTACTAATAACATTATTAATGTGGGAAATAAAGTTAAGCTTATCGTCCACTATTACTCCCAGGTCTTTTGCCTCGGATTTACGGGAGAGACTGGAGTCATTGATTTTGTAAATGAATTCGATGGGAGTTTTTATTCTTTTAAATGTTACAATGAAACATTTTCCGGTGTTAAGGTAAAGATGGTTTTTTTTGCAGTATTCGGTGAGATTGTCAATGTCATTTTGTAGTTGTAGGCAGTCTTGAGTTGATCGAATAGTTTTAAATAATTTAGTGTCGTCAGCAAATAGAATTATTTCGGAATTTTTAATACAAGTGGATATGTCATTTATATATATAAGAAAGAGCAAAGGTCCAAGATGAGATCCTTGAGGAACTCCGGATGGTGTAGGTCTAAAGCATGATGTAAACCCTCTCACAGCAACTGCTTGAGATCGATTCTTAACATAAGATTCAAGCCATCTATATAGATTACCGCGTATGCCGAAGTTCCAAATTTTTAATAACAAAATGTCGTGGTTAATCTTGTCAAAGGCTTTAGCGAAATCCATGTATATCGCGTCAAGTTGGTAATTCTCATGTAGAGCTGATATTGCGACCTGAGAGAATTCTAAAATATTTGTTTCAACTGATCTTTTACAAAGAAATCCATGTTGCTTTTCGGAGATTGCAGTCCTAATAATTGGGTTAATTTGGTCTACAACAATTTTTTCTAATATCTTACTGAATAATGTCAGCTTAGAAATCGGTCTATAGTTTTCAATATTATTAACATCGCCGTTTTTGTGGATAGGGGTAATGAGTGCTCTTTTCCATATATTTGGTAAGGAGCCCTCGCTAAAGGTTCGTTGGAAAATTATAGCTAGGGGAACGGAAATTTCTGCAGCGCACTCCTTTATTAATATTGCTGGTATATTATCACAACCTGGTCCTTTGGTAACATTTATGCTTGCTAGGTATTTATACACCATGTTGTGGTTTATTTCAATATTTTCTAAGGTGATGTTAGGATTAAAATCGGCTCGAATTTGATCTGTTAATGAAATTTTAATTTCTATGCCGTCGTTCCTGGTTCGATTTTCGGCAAAATTCACTTCAGTACTTACTTCGCGATTGAGTGGATACATCTGCACCACGCTTGTTTATTAAATAATTTTACTATATATATCTACTAGCGGACCCGGCAGACGTTGTCCTGCCCGAACGTTGGCTTTCCTGTTATAAGTTGATTAAAATAACCACACATCATCACAGCATATCTTACAATGTGGGGTTATCAGCGACCGATATGCGGGTGTGTGCCTTGTAAAAGGAAGCATGACACATGCGTGTATCACATCAGTCTCACCTCACCTAAAAAAGGCAATATTTAGAATGAGGTCTGAACTATAAATATAAGCTTCGATTTTGCCTATTTATGATATATAAAACTCGATAAACGCGTTTAGGAGTTCAGTTATATACATACGTACAGAAGAATGATATTCAAATATATTAATGAATATCTAGTTTCGCATTTTATTGTATATCTCGAAATTTATACTGTGTGCATTTTAAATTTTCATTGATTGAATTTAAATTCGAATTGAGAATGTAAACCATACAGGAACCCACTTAAATACACACAAAAAATTTCATTAAAATCTGTCCAGATGTTTAGTAAGAGCCCAGAGACATACACACGTACAGAAAAATTATATCTTTATATAGGTATATATATAATTCTTCTGTACGTGTGTTTGTCACCGAACTGCTGAAACGGCTGAACCGATTATAATGAAATTTTTTGTGTGTGTTTGTGTGAGTCCCAGAATGGATTAGATTCACAAAAAGGAATTTTATAAAAATCTCAATAGTTATAAATATTTTCGGAATATGCATTTAGAATAATGGCGACATTGCTTTCGATATGTCATATTATTATGCAATGTTGGTTTATGCCATTAAAACTTGATGTTTTTCTCAACGCTGTCAGCGGGATTTATTTTAACATATTTTAATATTTTTTAAAATTATTAAGTTAAATGTTTAATTATTATTGTATGAAGCTATTTAGTTTTTTTACAAGTATATTCTGTTTTAAGTGGTTATTTGACGATAGGTAGGTATATCAAAGTCATCTCAATCTAATATTTCGTAATTTATGTCACATTTTCGTTCAAATATTTCTATTAATTTTAAATATTATAAATATTATCGTGTGACATTATTATATTGTGATATATTCTGTTCCTGAGAATGTTGAAAAACTCTGTAATGTAAAGTGAGGTTATAGATATAATATTTTGTTCTAATTCATGTGTGTAAAGAGATATGTGGGTATACACGCATGTGTCGTGCTTCCTTTTGTAAGATAATCCACAAAATACCTATCGCTGTGTGATATACTACCGTGATAGCGTGTGGTATTATTATGTTTGTTAAAACCAGCTAATAACAGGCAAACCAACGTTCGTGCAGGACAACGTCTGTCGGGTCCGCTAGTATATTATAAAGATTTTTCATTTTTTTTATTGCTTTAATATTTGGTAGGTAGGTTCTTATATTAGTTTATAAATAAATAAATATTTCATACATTGTTAAAGTTGTAGAAAGAACCTTATAAGTTCATATTCTTATCCACTCAGTACCGATAATTTAAAATAATGATCTTTTAAGTCATAGATACGGAGTTTTTTGTGACTTTCTTCAAACGGTATGTTCATCATATTGCTTATGAATTCATCGTAAAAATAAAACGCGTCCATAAATACGTTATTTTCTTAACAATCACGAGACTTTGTTACAAGACAGACTATATAGGGAAAAATAATCGCTCTTTAACACTCGGAATTGATGTCACAACGTGCTATCAAAATCATAAATTTTCAATTTCGAAATCGTTAATTCAAACGTATCGCGGATAAATTATCTTATTTTTTTTGTCCGGCATTTTATAACAATATTTTGATTTGTCACCATATCTGGCAACACTCGAGGCACAATGCCACAATAAATTTGTCCACCTTTTAAGGGTAATTGCCGGTCCTCTATTTATCTCTTTCATTTTCTCACTCTCTCGCTCTTTTTTCTCCTCATCGAAACGTTTTACAGCTCAACATGTTTATTGTCGGATTAATCGAGTCGACTGATTTCATCGTGAGCGTTTTTGACACTCCTTGTGTCGTATCGAATCGGAAATGAAGAGTGTACAAATAGGACCAACACTCGATTCTTTTTTAATCAAGATTATCAAAATTATTCCTGTAGTTCATCAAATCTCCTCTCTTTTTTTTCCAAAGTGTTGTAACAGGTTTCATCTAAAATTTGTTTAATTGTCATTGGTGTACATATTTTTATTCTTTTTACTTTTTTGTTTATAAATGTTATATGTTTATAGTTTTGTGTAGGTTTTCTTTTTTTATACATGTACCTACCACTTTCACCCAAAATTGCAACAGATGGTTGTCTGGAAGAAATTGCCACTATTGGCAATAAGTCCGTCATTTTTACTGGCAAATAAGTTATGTACAATTCATTCATTCATTCATTCATACCATCACGGCATATCCCACAATGTGGGGTAACCAGCGAAAGGTGTGCGGGTGTGCATTGCCTTATAAAAGGGAGCACAACATATCTGTGTATACCCACACACCAGTCTCGTCTCACCTAAAAAGGCACAATATTCAGAATGGGTGGTGAACCTCATTGCTGAACTATGTGAGATGTTATTGTTGCCTGTTGTATTTTCGATTACCCGGCTCTTTTGGGACACTCGAAAACAATAATAGAAAAGAGTGGAAGCACTATTCTAAGCCGGTGCCTCACAGCTTATGTACAATGAAGTATTGAGAGTTGGCCCACCACCACCCAGACTCGCTTTAGGAGATGAAGTCTCCTATTCGAGTCCACTGAATACGCCAGCAAAAGGCGCACTTAAAAAGTGTGCCGCGTATAGGTGCGTGAGGGTGACCTTTAGGTTGCTCAAGAGCAGCCCGCAGGTCACTCGACACATGCATCCTTTCGGTCACCAGAAGGGCGACCTCCAGGATGCACACACCCCAAGATCAGTTTACCCTCAAAGCCCCACAATTATTTTTTTTTTCATTTATTACCCCAATTTATAAAAAGAAATACAACAACGGAATACAATAAAATAGAGTTACAACCAATAATAGTAAATAGACATGAAATACAATAAGAACAACCGATCAAAAGAAAACTCAACAAATACGTAGAAACAGAAGAAATGAATAGATGTGTCAAAATATGTATATTAAATGAGACACACACAGTCAAAGCGCAGACAGATGCAGGGTCAGAGGGCAAACATACGGACACCACTACGTCCCAGGGAGGGACAGACAACACAAGCACACTTGAGTTTCGCTCCGATCCACATTCACAACTGGGAAAGGAAAGACTCCTCGGAAGGCTCCACGCCAACTCCTCTAAGCAATTCCCACCTCCCTTTCCAACTATGCACGAATTCCCGGAAAGCCGCAAAGCTTTGACGGGAACGCAGAAACTCCGTCATGCTTACCGGTCTAGATGTATTCATCAACGCATTTAGCATCCTATCTCTCTCCAAACTGAGACACTCGCAATACCACAGGATATGCATCACATCCTGGGCCCCACCACCACAAACACACCACGGGTCCTCGGCCAGGCCAAACTGGAAAAGCTTGGCTTTAAACTCTCCGTGACCCGTGACCATCTGAACAACGGCTGGGTCCAGTCTAAGATGCCCCATACTGAGGCGATCAGTCACATCGGGCAGAAAGAGGTGGGTCAGTCGACCCTTCGGTGACCTGTCCCACCTCTCCTGCCAGACCTGCAAAGATCTAGCTCTACACGCAGCCATACGCTCACGGAAGTCCCTGCTACTAGCAAAAATGTCGACGCGCTGACCCAAATGGACGGCGGAGAGACCCCTCCTAAGACGACCCCTAACGGCCGCCTCCCTGATCTCTAGATCAGCAGGCAGCATACCAGCCAAGACAGGCAGAGCATCAGTCGACACGGTCTTATATGCACCAGTAACTGCAATAAGCGGAACCCTCTGACCACTCAGAATACGCAGGCTCACCACACCTGCATCCAAACGATGCGCCCATACCCTGGCCGCATAAGTAACCTGAGCAACATACGTTGCCCGGTAAACCCTAGCGACCTCAGTGGAGGCCATACCCCAATCACACGCACTTATTCTTCGCAATTTCATGAAGAGGTTCTTACCCCTCGTCGAGACATGCCTGACATGCTCCATGAAGTTACCCGAGCGGTCAACTATAACCCTCAAATATCTAGTGTGCCCAGAGAACTTAATAGACTCCGAGCCCATCCGGATACAAGGGTTTCGATTCACACTCAGAGAGCCCTTCAAGACCATCCCAACCGTCTTCGCAGAGGAGAAAGAGAGCCTATTTCTCTCACCCCAATCTGCAATCATAACTAAAGCTGATTCAGTTGTCCTTTCAATTTCCGCTCTAGAATTACCAGCCATCAAAAGAAACGCGTCATCAGCATACGCCACAATCATGCCAGACCCAGGCAAAGGGAGCCTCAGCAGATCATCCATCAGCACATTCCAAAGGAATGGGCCGAGGACGGAACCCTGAGGGCAACCCTTCGTCGTAATCTTAGACACCTTAGTCGCGCCGTATGTCAACGAAACCGACCGCTGGGTGAAATAGCTTCTAACAATACTGTACAGCCTAGGGCCACAGCCTCTCGCCTTCAACTTGACCAAGATCATCGGCCACCAGGCGTTGTCAAAAATGAAGTATTAAATAAATAAATACATTCATTCATTCTATAATAAATAATAATTCATTCATTCATTCTATAATAATTCATTCATTCTATATACCTAGCCAAAACAAAAATTTAATCATACATGACTGTACTCACGAGCAAAGTTGCTTTTGCAAACCACTGACAAGGACTCCATTGTATAAATATTTGGGTATCTACATTGATCACAACTTAAGATGGACAGAACAAATAAACACAGTTGCAGGTAAAATAAGAAGGCTTATTTATATTTTTAAAAACAGTCGCAACATAATGACTAAAAAAGACTTAAAAACAATATATTACGCGTTAGCTCAATCGATTATAACACACGGAATGATTGGTTGGGGTGGCGCTGCTAAAATTAATATGGATCCTCTTATTAAAGCACAAAAAGCTTTAATTAAGGTTATAATAAAAAAACCATTTACATATCCAACAGTTCAATTGTTTCATGATTTTCCAGTTTTCAACATTCCACAGTTATATATCAAAATTATTTCTATACATTTTCATAAAGACAAAACAATTCACATTACACCGCAACACAATTACGAGACGACACGCAGGAATTTTCTCATGACTCCAAAGACAAACACGACATTCGGACAAAGACATTACTATTATTTATCTCCAAAAATTTTTAATAAGATAAAAAGTGAAATAACGGACATACAGTTGATGAATAATTTGAAACACAAGAAAACAATAGAAACATGGATTAGAAACAAGGGCATTATATACTGCGGAAACATGATCAAGCTACAATAGTTTATATTTTATTTTTATAATAGGTATATTTTATAACAAGTTTTAATTAAATACAAGTTTAATATTTTTCTGTCAGATATAACGCAAAAAAAAAAAAAAATCTGCCACCTCGGTACAGGCTCAGCCTAGTGAGGTGGTATATACCAAATAATCCTATAAAAAAAATGTTTCATATAACTTATTTAAATTGTACTTTTTTGTAATATTGTTTGTAACTATATTGTTATATTTTGTTTGGTTTCAATAATAATAAAAAAAATAAAAAAATTCATTCATACCATCACGGCATATCCCACAATGTAGGGTAACCAGCGAAAGGTGTACGGGTGTGCAGTATAAAAGGGAGAACAACACATCTATGTATACCCACACACCAGTCTCGTTTCACCAAAAAAGGCACTACATTCAGAATGGGCGGTGAACCTCATTGCTGAACTACATATGTGAGATGTTATTGTTGCCTGTTGTATTTTCGATTACCCGGCTCTTACGGGACACTCGAAAACAATTATTTTAAAGAATGGAAGCACTATTCTAAGCCGGTGCCTCACAGCTAAATACAAGTATTCATAACTAATCAAAAACATTCAAGTTGTTATTATATGATATGAAATCCATTAACAAACAGGCAGATTCTAAGTCTTGGATAAAATTCATCATGTTTGGCTGGAGATTCGAAAATAATGATGTAATAGCTAATGCCCAAGAATGAATAGGTACCTAAGTATATATTTTTACTTACAATCAGTGACGACTGTTTAGGAGCCAATAGAGGATAAACCAACACAATTACAAAATCATAGAAAGTCAATACTTTTCTCACTCTTATCTTGACCTATTACAATTATAGGGTATTTCTAAAAATCAAAATTTTATTTTAGAATTAACAAAAGAATAATCACATATAACAAGAGATATCTGCCTTATTTCCATTATTATCACACATAACAAGAGATATCTGCCTTATTTCCATTATTATCACACATAACAAGAGATATCTGCCTTATTTCCATTATTATCACACATAACAAGAGATATCTGCCTTATTTCCATTATTATCACACATAACAAGAGATATCTGCCTTATTTCCATTATTATCACACATAACAAGAGATATCTGCCTTATTTCCATTATTATCACACATAACAAGAGACATCTGCCTTATTTCCATTATTATCACACATAACAAGAGATATCTGCCTTATTTCCATTATTATCACACATAACAAGAGATATCTGCCTTATTTCCATTATTATCACACATAACAAGAGACATCTGCCTTATTTCCATTATTATCACACATAACAAGAGACATCTGCCTTATTTCCATTATTATCACACATAACAAGAGACATCTGCCTTATTTCCATTATTATCACACATAACAAGAGACATCTGCCTTATTTCCATTATTATCACACATAACAAGAGATATCTGCCTTATTTCCATTATTATCTCACATAACAAGAGATATCTGCCTTATTTCCATTATTATCACACATAACAAGAGACATCTGCCTTATTTCCATTATTATCACACATAACAAGAGACATCTGCCTTATTTCCATTATTATCACACATAACAAGAGATATCTGCCTTATTTCCATTATTATCACACATAACAAGAGATATCTGCCTTATTTCCATTATTATCACACATAACAAGAGACATCTGCCTTATTTCCATTATTATCACACATAACAAGAGACATCTGCCTTATTTCCATTATTATCACACATAACAAGAGATATCTGCCTTATTTCCATTATTATCACACATAACAAGAGATATCTGCCTTATTTCCATTATTATCACACATAACAAGAGACATCTGCCTTATTTCCATTATTATCACACATAACAAGAGACATCTGCCTTATTTCCATTATTATCACACATAACAAGAGATATCTGCCTTATTTCCATTATTATCACACATAACAAGAGACATCTGCCTTATTTCCATTATTATCACACATAACAAGAGACATCTGCCTTATTTCCATTATTATCACACATAACAAAAGGCAGCTCCGTTTTTTGTTATAATCACAAAATAGCTAGATACAGTGTTACGTTCTTTCCATTAAAATCACATATAGCAAGAGACAGCTGCGTTCATTGTCCATATATTATTTTCTTTTTTTATATTAGAAACACAAAATCACATTTACCAAGAGGCCGCAACGTTCTTTCCATTGGAATCGCAAAATCACAATATGAAAGAGACAACTGCGTTTATTTTATTTGAATTTCGAAATCACACATAGCAAGAGTTTGTTGCGTTGTTTTTATAAGAATCAAATACAGACAGAAGCATAAGAATCATAAGAATCATTTTATGTAGCAAGAATCACATAACTAAGAATATAGTAGGTATAATACTTAAGAATACGCGGGTGCTGCATTGGAATCGCTTAAAGCAAGATGGAGCTGCGTTATTTCCTTTAGAAAATCAAAAAAAATCATTACAATCACATTTTTGTAAGAGGCAGCTGCGTTCTTTCCATTAGTATCAAAAAAGCAATGCAATGAGCTTGTGAAATGTATACTCACATAGTATTCAATGCGGGATAGATAACAGTGTATGTAGTGCGAATTTGATGTTTCGTTTCCTACCTACCTCAGTGTATATTTTGTAAACAAGCGAAGGATAATCGAATTGTCTCGATTTTGTACCTACTACCTTGCATGCTTTTTAATTTATTTTGTAATTTTTCTACTTTATAATTTATAATTTTATACACAGTCATGTAATTATTTTTTAAGATGAATCGTGTAGAATAAGTATAAGTTTAATCCTGTTTGTTTTACCAAAATAAATAAATAAAAGACATATCTTTTAATTCAAGTATCTGGTCATTAATCCATCACATAACTCATATAATAATTTACTTACTGTTTTTCAATTCGCGACATTTGTATGTACAAACATATGAATTGCAAGTAGATAATTAATGTTGCCATACAGCCCCTCTGACTATCCGTTATCATCTGTCCAGCTCCCCACTTTCAATTGAAAACATCAGCGGGCGGTTGCTGTGTGCAGTTGTATTTCAAATTAATTAACGTCACATGACTACCAAGAATGTGCTGCTAAAGGGAAAATAATGTTTAAAAGTTGCAACTCTCCGCACTCGAGACATTATATATACCTACGCTACAAACATTGATGGTAGTTTTTAGATTTCAGGTGACAATTTAACAGGTATCCAAAGCGCGAGAAAAACAATTAATCACAACGAAGGATGCGGAGAAAACTGACGGCCACATTTTCCTATCATGCCAAATATTTTTAGCTTTATTACATACATGAATTGATTATTGCAAGAGTTTCTGTTGTCTAATAGTAATAAATAAAATTTATAAAGCGCCGTTTGGTGAAACAAGATCACTCCAAGGGCGCTAAAGCTTATTTGTTGGCTCAACGAAACAAGGAAATCTTAAGGAGTCTACCGAAGGTGCCAATGCTCTGAGCTCCATGTATGTCATGGGGCAATTTATTACACTTTAAATGCCCGTTCAGACTGAAACCGCGATCACAATAAGCCACCTTATTGACTGTCCAATTCATTTAAATAGTTGGTACATTGTGATCCAGATGATCTCAATGTAAGCTGTCTTACTGATGGAACATTCTTTTGATACAGTTCTTGAATTTAGTGTGCAGCCAAGTCGTTCAAAGCCTTAAACACCATCAAGCATAACATATAGACTACTCGTTCAGGACATTTCAGCCAGTGTAGTTCGTTAAGAAGAGGTGTTATGTGACATAATATTTTGTCAGTTTCATGCATCACCTCGCAGCTGCGTTGAATACTATTTGTAATCTATCAAACTGATACATGGACAAACCCACATTAATAGCATTATATTTCCTAGTTCTTTGTCGACACGTTCGTAATTTAAAATAAATCTTGTGCAAAATGTATATGGGTCGGTTGCAAAGTACTAGTGTGCTTGCTAACAATCCATTGGAACCAGTGCCCCGTTCCACCATCGTACTTTTCAACTTTTTGCTTTGGGATATAAGAATTTTGCAATGTGCAAAGCGTTCTCGTTCCACGAAAATAAAATGGTCACTTTGCGGGGCGTCGTCGCCAAACATTTGCAAAGCTTTGCAATATTGACGCTAGCGACACCTTAACAACTTAATTATGTTAATTTAAACAAAAATTAATGACAATTTCATACACAACTTTAAACTAAACGATTTTTTTTATTGAATATAGATTTAAATTAGATTATGATCGAGTACCTACTGATTTATACATTTTTAAAATAAAGACAAGATAAAAACGTGAAGAACTCATAGAGCGTGTCATGAGTAGCCCCCTACAGCTTCAAAAATGTAAAACGTTTTACTAATCCAATGTTTTAAACAAAGTCTTGTGTCTATTTTACTATTTTTAATTAAATAATTTACATTTCAACATTTGCCTAGATAAATAAACGTGCGTCACAACTCTTCTAAGGACTTAATTGCCTTGATCCAATACGAACGTTATAGTCTTCTGACAGCATTCATAATTATTAACAAATGTTTACAAGCGATTATGATCTTAATGACTCTATCAAGTGATAGAAAAATACATATTCTACTTATGTCGTCTTTGCTTAGCTCCCTTATTTGTACATCTTACGAAAGAATCACTCCTTATTTGATCCTCGTCTTCTCATTGCACAATAACAGTTATATATGGCGACAAAATTAATAAGAAAATGAAATTAATAATATTTACGCATGCTTCGTCGCATCTTGTTTGTTAAACAGAGCGAAGTAATGAGAATTGTCGACAACAAACCACAGCGTATTTGGTCAAGACTGTCATTTAATATATCGCATCATGTCGCGATAAATATTTGCGTCAAATCTTTGTATTTTGTTTACATTATATTGAACAATAATAAGCTCCATAAGATAAGATAACTTTCGGTAATCATTAACCTTTGTTAAAAAAATGTCTACACTAATAATACATAAAATTTAATGTAATCGTTCGAGACAAAATGTTTTTCGTTAGGTATGCATATTATTAGGGGCTCTAAGTTTGGCAGGAGTCACGGAGATGCATATTTTGCTGGAAATATGTGCCTTAAAAATATCGTGTAATACCACAGTTATTTCACCAGTAACACTAGCAATAGTCCTGCTCCTGGCGTCCTCGAGTGGTCTTTAAGATCCCGTGAGGCCCGGAAAATGTGGCCACTGGCAATACCACCAGCCATAGCAAATAGGAGAGGATGTATGGCGAGTCTCCGGCGCCTCGAAATTTGCAATAAAGATGATACTCCAACATTCATCACCGTAATAAGGCGAAGTTGTACAGATGACAATTGCCAATGAAGATGTTGCCCAATATGTAAGTGAATGGAAAGTCTCAGCTGACCAGTCCCTCTCTGATAACTAGAACATTGAATTTAACCTGAACATTTAGAAACCAGACAAAGTCATGTACTGCAATAGAAATAATACGCAATGGGATAAGTACAACACTGCCCTCAGCGTATTTCTTTCAGAAATACCACTCAAACCCTCAAAAATAGAGGAATTGGATGGCATGGTTGAGATTCATACCGATGCTTGTATAACCGAGCCACCAGGTAATCGTGAACAGTGCGTATGGCTAATGGGAGAAAAAGACCACAATAGCGAAAAAAAGAGATAATTGCCCTGAGAAGGGAATGCCGCAAACTATTTAACCTAGCCAAAAAAAACAATGATTGGGAAAGTTGTATGGCTAGCCAGAGAGTTTTAAAGATTAAATTAAAAACTACAAAAAGAACCTCGTGAAAAAATTTCTGCACAAAAATTGAAACAATCCCTGAGGGAAACAGAATTCACAAAATCCTAGCTACGGATCCAGTATTGCCTAAATACATAAAGAAAAACGATGACAGCTGGACCTCAAGCAGGTCCGAGATATTGGAACTATTTACAAAAACAAATTTTCCTGGATGCAAACTGAAGATAGATGATAATGATGATGGATGCAAACAATCCGAAGGTATTGACTACGCCATTCCCGAACCGTTCTTCGAAAACAGGTTCTCCATCCAATTCTCCTTGAGGGAGATGCGGAAGGAGAGTTAGATCCATCATGGTGAAGCCCAGGTGTTTTACGCTGATGGGTCAAAACTAGAAGGTGGGTGGAGGAGCCTTTTCGGAGCAATTAAATATTAAAATTTATTCCTGGTTGCCAGATCACTAGTTATTTTCAAGCGCAGAGATCATGGTTCAACCCAGGAAGCAGTAGAATGGATATAAGACAACGCAGTGTCAAACACCATTGTCCGTATTCTCAGAGACAGCGAATGGCTATTTATGCCTAAAAGGGTGTATGTACAACTTATAGAATGGACCTGAACTGCCGCAGCACCTAAAATGGGGCAGAGGAGCGGTTCAATCTACATGTCATGTGGGTGCCGGATCACAGTTATATAGCAGGGAATTGTAAGGCAAATGTCCCCATCGCAACACGTAAACTCCAGGACAGTGAGAAAACCACTGTTTATGCTAACCAGAGGTGGTTTTAGGAAGGCACATGCTCTATCGCCAAGCAAACATGGCCAAACATGATCTAAGAGAATCTCTTCGTCTGCTGACAGGAAAAAGTCACTAACTGCAACAAACATGTTTTCGAGATAATGGCTGTCAAAGTTTTTTGGCAATATTAACTCTCATAACTTCTTTAATTGTTTATAAATTGTCATGAATTTTTCAAAATATATAAAAAGTAGCCTAATCTAACTATATTTGATTTTCAAATTTGACAAAAACTCATAGGGAATGAAAAAAACACAAAATTGCATATAATGAGATTTTCCTGACGGCTCATCTGCCATACTGTGTGAGATTGTATGTGATATTTCTATGTGGTAAAAGTCACTATAATGCTTTCATAAAAAAAATCAAATTTTAATCACTTCTTTGCAACCTGCACAAGTGGCGAGTTTATTGCCATTTTGCAATTTCTTCCAAACTTTATGTATTCTTCTAATATTCTAATTTTATTAGTACCTACATATCAAGAATATTTCAGATGTTTCAAATGAAAGGTACCTATTGTGCCCAGGACCTCTAAATTTTTTTCTTGACTTTAAAATTAATAGAAATTTAGGTATTTACTCACATTTTCAGAAGATATTCAGATCAACTTCTATTTTCTGTCTTATATATTTTTTTTATAAATTAACCAATATTAAACCTGGGTTTGTTCTAAATCATATTATGAATTCTAAACCTTAAATACCGTCAATATCAACAATACATGTAAAAATATAGTTTTTTTTTAAAGAACGAATATGTTCGTTTAAGAAGTAGGTACATTTATGCATCCTCATAATACCCAAATTTAAGCATAAACTTATGCTGTAAATGAACAGTGTCAGGCAAACACCTTCTCTCTCTCCTGTATTTACTGATACCTAAGAGATATTGTACCAGGAATGCAGTTTTTCTGGTAGGTATATCACTACAATATAAATATTATTTATGCTGGTTCGACCATACGAACGAAATGCTGTAAGAAAGAAATCTAAAAAACTTGAAAAAAGATGAACATGTAATAATGATTTATAATATTGATGAGGCGATGTATGTGTTCCAGGATATAAAAATATAGTGTTTGGTTCTCTCTGCCTACCCCGTTAGGGACATGCATGGGTTGATGTATGAGAATAACAGACTAAAATGTTGAGATGATGTATCAATGTAAATAAGGCGATTAATGCAGTCCGGGATAGAAAACAATGGCGTTCTTTTCTCTCTGCCTACCCAGTTAGGATGTGATGCTATGTATTTATCGAAAATTATTTTTTTAGTTAATGTGTTAAAATTTTCGAATGTTGGTAGTTAAATACAAAAATATGTATAAAAAAAGACTTCATTACAATGATAATGACTTTTTCCAGACGGCATAATTGAAAAAAAATGCAGATAATGAATATTTTTCCGAAAAATCTCCGCAACGGGACCTGATATGAAGATAATTTTTTTACCAGATGTAAAGTGTGTTTTGGTGAATATGATAGCATAGTTAACTCAATTTTGCCAAAATAGGCAGTTAGTGACTTTTTCCTGTCAGCAGACGAGATAATCTCGTTCAGAAGAAACTCACTCGCCATAGTCATATCGGTATTAAACGGGACACTGGCTTATAGGAAAGCATGCCAGAGACTAGGGCTGGAGGTATACGATTACTTCAGAGCATGCCAAGACAAAGATGAAGAAGAGACTGTGGTCCACTTCCTCTGTCAATGTCCTGCTCTCTCTAGAAATAAGAGAAGCTCATTGGGAAGTTTCTTCTATGATGATCTAATAGAAATAGCGTCAGCCGATATCAGAGGCGTTATGAAATTCATTAGCTACTTGAGCTGGTTCAGGGTGGATAAGTAAGGGAGAGGACAGTCCCATTGTGGTATCACAAAGGGTCAATTGGCCTAAGAACTGCCACACGCAAAAATAGGTATACAAAGGCTTATTTCATTGTAATGATTTAATTTACACATGTACATACATATATAAACCATCGTCCGTCGTGCTGATGTTTCAATTACAAGAATATTAATATTTCAATTAAGAAATTATAGGGTCAGCCTCCTCCTCAAGGCAGATAATGTCACATGTACATTACACAGAAGGCAGGCTTAGGCACGACTACATATTCCTGAGGGAACTCTTCATTTCATCATTAGTATGGGAGGAATACTTATCATTATTAATGATTACGGTAGTTTCAATCTTGCAGTGTGTGGTCATTTGACCATGCACAAATAGCAAACATTGTAACCAACTGGGTGTGACCAACACTAATCAAATGGACCTAGGTTCTGATCCCGTGTCGAATATTAAGAGGACGCCTGATGCAAGTGTACCTACTTATTATTCAATATAATATTCCATCATTATTACTAATCAAATCGTTTTGAAAAAACTAATCGTTTAGGTATTAATGAAGAATAATATACCTTAACTTGTCGATAGCGATAGTATTTATAGTTGATGAATAAGTACCAAACTATAAATCCATAAATCCAAATTATTGAATATTTTAAGATCTTTTGTTTTCTATACAAAACATGTAGGATATGTATGTCAAAATAGGATAATATGGAGGTCAGTCTGTTTTTCCTACCCAGAATATGATGGTATGTATGTATGTATAGAGATTTAGTATCAAACTATGAAGTAGGAATGCTTCGGCTTTTTTCGATATTTTTAAAAACTTTCGATATAAAAGCAGTTAAACACATAAATTTATCATAAAAAAATATTTTTCTTATTAAAAAATGTTTGAGAAATTTGAGATTTTACATTTGTCTTATACAAATTTTCAGCGATCTAGCTTTTATGGTTTTTGAGATATATGGAATAATAAAGTAAAAATTGAAATTGATAACCTCTGATTAAAACGAAAATTCAAATTTCTAAGTACAAAAGTTTTGTAGGCCTATAATTTTTTTATATTTTCAAAAATTTTAGGCTCTGTGCATTGAGCGGATCAGAAGTTATAAGGAGGGGGGACACACAGACACCCTAAATGTTCAACTCCGAATTATGAGTAAATCCATATACAGAACATTATATGCTGCGAAGCCTAAGTTGGTGTTTTTTTACTTCAAAGTTGGAAAAACCGTGAAAGTGACGTTTCATATAATTTGTAAGGCAGTATAGCTACGGGGACTCAATAGTTTGATACTTAATCTCCAAACATACATACATACCATCATGCTGTTTTCATTTTTTTGGCATGAAAAAAGACTGACCTCCATACTATTCTATCCTAAAATACATAGAAAACATAGAAAACATAGAAAACATAGAAAACATAGAAAACATAGAAAACATAGAAAACAAAATATCTTAAAATGTTTATAAATTTGCGTTTAAAATGTTTATAGTTTGGTACGTATTCTTCAATTATAGGTACATACTATCGCCATCGACAGTTGAATCTCATGTGTTTATATGCAACTAGTATGATACCAACTTCAATTTCCTGGAATGCATTTATAAAGTTGTCGGCCTTCATGGCTCAGTTGGTTGGGTATCTGACTACTGATCCAAAGGTCCCGGGTTCGATTCCCGGTGGAGACACAGTTTTTAATTGTGTTTTCAGTCTGGATCTGTGAGACGATTAATATCGTAAGTCTCCAGAATGTGGCAACTTGTTATTGGGTGCGTGTTAAATTAATATTTGACATAGTACCTGTTAGTTGTCCGAAAAATAATTTATATAATATATAAATAAAGAAACTTCTCTATAATACCTATACTCTGTGTAAATGTATTTTTTTTGTAATATTATGGAAGCCGTAGGCTTTTCCCAAATAATTTTCAGTAATTAAATAATAATTTCTTCTACGCACATTCTACTATGCAATTAAGCTCCGATTTTTCAACGCGTAATAACTTTTTGAATTTTTTACTGACAAACTTTTTTAGCATCTCAATAGAGACGAAGTTGGGATATTGTAGAAGAACCAAGTGATCACGTAAAACAGCCAATGATAAGTCGTAAGCCCTGTAGGTCGTAAGACCTGTAGGTGCTTGAGGTCCTGGTTCTTCTATAATATCCCAACTTCGTCTCTATTGAGTTGTTATTGTCAGTAAAAAATATGATATTTATAATATTTTTATATAGGGAAGTTAATGCTGAATTTTAAAATTGTACGACGAACGTTTACTACAAAAATGTTGTTAATAATAATGGTATTTTTTTAGAAATAAACTGTTAAATATATCTGAGAAATTTCATTTCAAATTTGGGTATTCAGGTTCATATACCCTCTTAATATAGGTATACTTTAGTTCAAATAATATATTTATCTCTCCCTCATGTCGGAGGGTCGTGATCCTATACCTATATTATAAATAATATTTATTACTATATAACAATTTACATATATTTTAATAATATACAGTAGGTATAAACGATATAGGTAGGTACAACATGTAAAAATATAATACGATAGGTAAACTTATGTATAATTCAAATTAATTTTATATTATTGATAATAAGTAGTACCATGCCGTCGATTTGTCCGCCCAGAACGTATGTACCTACATATGTTGGAGGGATAATAATATCTTATTTATGTGAATCTCTTCATGGTTTATTCATTGCATTATTGTTGTAAAGTAACAACATTGGAATTATGATTCAGTTGCATCAGAATAATAATTGATTTATCAGAACATTGTATCTACGCATGCGCATCAGGATCTGATCAAAAAGTACAGTCGTATCGGGCGCTTATAAATCTGGGAGCCAAAAATCAAGACTATGTTGTGTATTAATGCAACTGAGTTTCAAATGCTTTCAACCCGAAGGTATCATAATGATAAATTCACAAGAGACTTTATCAATGAAATATTTTATGAACGTTGGATGGGTTGTGGCCAACGCTAAACTCCTCACAACCAAGTCAATACTCAAAGTTTACAGATTTAATTTGGAAAATATTATTAATCATAATAATAAAAACTTCCTTGCACCCTGCGCAAGTGACGAGTTTATTGCCGTATGGCAATTTCTTCCAACTAACCAGTGTTTCCAGCCCAGAGAAGCATTATTTGTGTGAGAAATTAATTTAAATAAATTTCTCCTCTGCTGAGAATCGAACCCAGGACGCCCATATTCAACATTTTCTTGAAATAACTTGGTTAATTTTTTTCGTTAAATATTTTATTATGAAATCTTGATAATTATTTAATGCTATAAGAAGGTGATGTGCATTTTTTAGCAATTTGAAAATAAAATATGAAACTTTAAGTTTCCTGAGCTTGGGGTCACTTTGAAATATTTGATAGTGAAAAAAATGAGTAGCACTGATCAGATATCCTTTAAAATCTAATGGGTCAAAGCGAGTATTAGATATACCTACATATTAGCAAAATTTCAAGAATCGAATGAGTACTTCAATCGATAAAGTAGAATAAACAAACACGACGTTATACATAATATAAAGAACACAGCAAACACACACAGATACAAACATTGTGATGAAACTTTCAGAATACAGTCTCAGCATGATACTTGTTGATAATCTGCAATAAAAAATATAACCTTCAAAATTGCTAATTTACATCTCCCCACTATATCCCTTTGGGGTATTGAGGAGTAAATTAAAAAATATATTTACGAGAAATGAAAGGATACATCAGGCTCTCATAAATGCACTAAAATAACTAGCAGAGATGAAGATAATATGTAAGAATACATTTTAAAAAAACAACCGATGACAGGTCGTAAGCCCTGTAGGTGCCTCGATTTCCTGGTTCTTCTACAATATCCCAACTTCGTCTCTATTGAGATGTTGAAAAAATGTTTGTCAATAAAAATATAAAATTTTACGATTAACAAAAGCATTGTGGCGAATAGCCTACATAGGTACCTACTTAGAAAGTACACCAGTCTGCATGAAGTATTAAACGCGCGAGGGGAGGTCATCAACCACTAGTATCGGATTTACAACAATATTCTTTTTAATCATATGTACCTACTTACCCAGTATTGTACCTAGTAACAGGGTGATCAATGACACGTCACAATAGGAAACGATTCGGGTACCTAGTCTAACTGCATTCCCTTCAGGAGTCAAGAATCAATTCTGGACCAAACGGAGTTGAGGCCTCGGTTCGGACTTTACTGAAAGCATCTTAAACCTAAAGGGTCACTCATAGGCCCTCGATTCGGTTTTTACCGAAAGTACCTTAAACCTCAGGGGCTCCAGTCCACAACATTTTGTGTGAAATTATTGTGACTCTTAGTTATATAAAAGGTGCTAGTTTTACCTTAGATCAGGCCCTGTTCACATCCAAGTCTAGGGACATATGTAATCATTGAAATACACGGTCATCTGTATGCTCACTGCTCATATTAATATAAGTCGGTGGCTTTTTGCAACATCTTGGAGATACATTTTAAACCGAGTTCCATGTATAATTTAAGTAGATAGGTACCTAACAAGCAAAAAATGTATCTGGACAACGGCCAATCCTCAGATCAATTTGCGACTAATTAGAATTGAAGACACGACACATTGAAGAAAAGGCAGACTTCAAATCAACCAAATAAAAATATTGCATTGATATTAGTACTGGAAGCTCCACCCTTTCAGGGTTAGCACTACGACCCTACCAGTGTTATTTATAAAAATTTCTTGAATCATGGTTGAATCAAGGTTCAATTGGAACTCGATTTAGAGCTCTATTTCATACGACAGCACCGAAATTAGTTTTTTTGAGTTGGTTGTCATAACTTCAGAACAATATACGCGGCATAAGGCGCGTGCGCGCCACTCGATAATTTTGTCAAACTCCAGCTATTGCAGTTTTTGACATTCGATATTTTTGTTTGAAAACAACCTAAATTAATAATTCTATTGGATTAAATAGCTTTTTATATGTTCTTCTCATATCTTATATTTAAAAAAAAGTATCGATATTATTTAAATGGATCATTTAGCTTTTTCCAGCCGTCTTTGTCTACTGCAGGACATAGGCCTCCCTCATATCTCTCTAAGTTTCTCTTCTGCATCTAGTCACCAGCAACCCTCTTTATTTGGCACTCACATCCTTGATGAAATACAAATCAGAGAAGCCAGCCCACTGAAGATCTTAAGATTCATTCGAGAGATCGGACTATGGGAAGACCTCTAGAATCCAATCATTCACAATGAGCTTATATCAAGCTGACGTGAAGAAGCCGCTAGGAAGATTTATAAAAAAAAACTCTCTCAATGTCATCCGACCATCACGTAGGTGGTCTGCCTCTACTTCTTTTGTCCTCACGTGGTCTCCATTCCAGGATCCTCTTGGTCCTTCACTCTGGCAATATGTCCCGCCAATGACAACTTCAGGTTTGCAACTCTTTCAACGACGGATATCTGACTGCTGATCCAAGGGTCCCGGGTTCGATTCCCGGTGGAGACACAGTTTTTAAAATTGTGTTTTCAGTCTGGATCTGTGAGACGATTAATATCGTAAGTCTCCAGAATGTGGCAACTTGTTATTGGGTGCGTGTTAAATAATTATTTGACATAGTACCTGTTAGTTGCCCGAGAAGCATATAAAATAAAATAAAATAAAATAAAATTACTACTTTGAAAATGTCAAATTGAACCAATGTTAAACTACCCCCTTCGCCAGTTCAATTAAGCATTTGAGTGAATGATCAACCCCAGTGATCAAATTGGGGTTCAATATTTGAACCACGTGTATAGGTATATGACACTCTAGGTACTTATTTCATATACGGTCTCATTAAATATTATTAAGAGAACAAACAGACCTCCTCGGACAAGAATTATTCTGTAATCTTCCATAAATGAAGAAAATAAATTGAGTATATAAAATCGAAAAAAAAAAATATGGACATTTTTTATCTATTTATTTATTTATCAAGGAAACATACTATTTTATAAATATATTGCACCTTCATTTATTATAGTTATTTTTTTTTCTCTCTTGCGTAACTTCTAGAGTAGAATATATGCTGTAATATAATATGTAGATTAATAATTTTATAGTTTGACTATTAGTGGTATTAACATTGACCTTAATTCTAACTTAGCCAATCAAGTTGATAAGTGCCAGAAATCACAAAGTAAGCCATAATATATGAATATATATTTTTGATAATTTTCTAATATTCAATAAAGTTCCGTCTTATTATATGAAAAAATTTAAAAACATTTTTTTGTATTTGCACAATATTTTGATTTCGCATAACTCAAGCTTACAACTTATTATTAATACGATTGTAGCGTGTCTCATTAATAAATTCGGTTTTATAATCGTAATTTATTTTATTACGCATAAAAATATATTCATAGCTGAAAATTTACATTTGAATAAAAAAAAAATACCTACCAGTTGCGGGAGTTTAGTTTCTATTATTCTATTATTTTGCATTGATTTTTTATTGTGTTTAAGTAAAAAAAAAATACTAAATGAAATCATTTTCATTGCAAAACGTCCGGAGAATAATTGTCGAGATCAATATATGGTCGGGTCAACAATAAAGTGGACAATTTATTCATTCGATCTCTTGTAAATAGTCTCTTAAACATTTCAAGACCACCTTGGATGGAGACCACCGATGTGCATGTCGTCATTTTTGATGTTTCGAACTTGTGCGTCGTTTGAACATGTTCAAAAACGAACTTAATGTGTCATATTTAGCGGTTTTATTGCCATCGGAATGGGAACGTCTTAAATTTCACAAAACGTACACATTTCACACGACATTTTTTTTACACTTTGATATGTAAATCTGTTATTTCTTACGTACCTAGATAGATGGATGCATATAAGGATATACATATTAATAATTAGGTACACAGGAAATATGCTATGTAGAAACACATAAAAAGGGTTTTTGAAAACGTACAGTCTTACTAATAAACTTGTTGTAAAATTACATGACCGTTTCACACCCGTGTAGGCAAAAACGTTACCAATAAACGCTGTGTAGCAGATCAGTTGGTCAACGACTGTGTATCTCTCATACAAATGTTACACAATGCTTGCACGCCTGTTTTATGTAGTTTAGCGGTGTTTTAAGATAAGTTTCGTTTGTCATAAATCAACTTATTTTTCCATCTGCATGTTTATATTGTAATACCATGGAATAATATAACCAAAAATCTTTATAAATCATCTAACTGTCGATAGTTATGCATTTAATGAGCGAAAAATTGTTAAAAAATTAGCTCCTTTATAATATCTACAAGTGTGTTCGCATGGGTATTCGTATGGTGAAATTATTGGTTATATTTTCCATATTCCTATTTTAAAATGTGAAAAACATATTAACCACGGCAAACGTCAAAATTAGAATGGCAGATGGCGGCTGGGGGCTCTGCGCATGCGCGAGTGCGAAAATACAAAGTTGTCGGATTAATTTATGTTATAAGTGTGTTGCAACTACCCAGTCGTTATACAGCGTTTATTAGTAAGATTTTTAAAAAATTGCTACACCGGCTTTACACTGTGTGTAACTAAAACACTGGTTAACGGGCGTGCAGTCGATTTTTATTAGTAAGACTAGTAATATTTAAACTTTACAAAACGTCCGATTCAGTAACTTTTTGAACTAAGAATGCTCTAAAATTTCAGGACGAAGGTATTCGAACTTTATTTCATATTCTGCAACTGACGTTGTTCTTAAATATAAAATCTACAAAATTAATAGGTAATAATTTCGATAATAATTCGAACTAAATTTTTTTATGGCGCAAATTGACTGCGCGTGAGTACCTACTGCACACTGTTCGGACATGTTTATTTGTGTCATATCGCCTAACCTAACATTTCAATTGATCTGCACAAATATTCTTTGTTTTTTTTATTTTCAACATAACGTAACAGGTGCAAATTATTATTTTTTCCGTACACAACTGATGTTTTCAACATAACTAAAATATACCAGACTGCTGTGAAAATAACTAGTACCTATACCTACATCCAATAAGGTGTGAACTAAAACAAGAACGTTTTCACAGTTGATTCGACTAAAATGTGGTTATAGAATAGGGAATAGGACTACATCGTGATTTACTTGGAGTAAGAATGTTCCTAAATATGAACGTTCCTATTTCAGAGTTATAGAATATCATATCAACTTGGACTAAATGGAAAACCTAGTATTGCCGGATCGTTCTTAAAAAGTTTTAGAATCGGACGTAAATGCTGCCTTAAAATAAATAGAGGTACCTATATGAAAAAGTTTAACCTTTACAACCTGAATATTCAAAATTTGTTCTAGGTGTCGTCTACCTATAATACAAAGTTTATAAAATATCAATGGTTCCCATACAATATGTTGTTTATATTTAAAGAGTGCGTAATATCTTACCTGTCTTATAAATTATTTGTAGTATTAAATTTGTTCTTACAATGGATGATAGGTAGATAATGGCTGAGTAGAGTATCAATATGAAGGCGCCTATATGAATGGACCACCTACGATAAAACTACGTCACTTGTAACAAACAGTATCATCATTATTTATCAAAGTAAAGTAGCTTCTAACACCGACCGTCATCCCAGTACTGTAATCAAGTGTATGGTGTTAGACAAATGTGGAAGTGAAGATAACAATATAAGTAATATATGGCCTGTTACTGGATTATTCCACTAATGGGTTAGCATTTAGTTAATCATATGGGTAAAGATTATATTTATATAGACAACAAGTTTCGGTTACCAAAAGCTTATTTGTAGTATATTATAGGAAACACAAAAGCAAAATTCATCATAACTCAACATGAGGAATATGATGTCAAATTTCAGACACTGATGAGAGAGTCTGAGAGGAATAAAATTGATGCCTTCGAGATATTTTACTGGATGCGAATATTGCGCATGCAACCCATGGACAGCCAATAGAACAAATGTATTCATTCTGACGTAGTTGGAATATTAGAGGATTACCGGGAACTTAATGCACCTTCAGGGTCTACGACCTGTCATCAGCTGGTTTACGCGATCACTTTATGCGCTTGCGCAACTTTCATCAATTATATCTTATTATTGAGATCCCTTATCAATGCAACTTTTAAAGTTCTATACACTTATTTTAATAAAGAAAAACCGGTCGTTTGAAAATAAGCTGATAAACAGCATCACCTTTTTGTAACGCCATCTATTGAGAAATTGTTTTTTGTAAACAATGAAAGCAAGTCTCTTATACATGAGGTGACAATGCTCTCGCACAGATGTCACCCTGAACTGCGCCAGAATTATAAGTTCATTTTAAAGATCTGTCAAAAAAAATCATTGTCTCCCGACAGGGAAAAAATCCAATGTTTATCTTAAAAATATTCGTTTCACAATTAGTAGCTTGTTTTAGCGGACATAAAGGAATGTAAGGATGTATTTTTACTTGATCGAATAACTTATTCGTTCTTTTTAATAGACAACATAATATAAAAAAATACAATACAATAGAATGTATCGATGAAGAAACTTAGTATTGTAACTTACGATTTAACTGATCATTTTGTAATTGAGATAGGGTCAAAAGAGAGTCTAAATGGGCGCTAATTATTGGGTAATAGATAGATAATACATTATTGAAAGTTGTTTCGCGTTGAATTACCAACTCGACTTGCGGTATATAATAATAATAATATGTAGCTGCTAATATGTGATGTATGTGAGTGTATGATAATAGACATTTCGATATCTATTAGTAGCATTGTGTGACGGCCTTTTGACAGGCGTCTAACGAGCGTCATGACACAAAAAGTGACCAAATGATGATCCTTTTCATACAAATAGACGAGAATACTGTCGGTAGGTAGTGGTCACAAAGAATTGACCGCCCGTGAGATGAAAATGAAATGTATTGATCAAATGACTGTGTTGCCAAATTCTCTACGTGTATGTACTGTGACCAATCATTGTTGGAATTCGTTTTTCTCCTTACGACGAGGTAACTGAGAGCCTGGTATTTAGTATTAGACATAACTTATTTATTGTATATTCCAACTGTCGATTTGTTCAAGAGAATTTATTTATATCAACATATCGACAAAGTATCAAGCCAAGATACGCGAGATTTGTATGCAGGTTCTATATTTTTCACAGCTTTTCCAACTTTGAAGTCAAAAAACACCAACATATAGGCTTCGCAGCATATAATATTCTGATCCGTCTAAATATATAGGTATATGGATTTACTCAGAATTCCGAGTAGAACATTTAGTGTGTCTGTGTCCCCGCCTCCTTATAAATTCTGATCCGCTCAATGCGCAGAGCCTAAAATTTCATAAAATATAGAAAATTATAAGCCTAAAAAACTTTTATATTCAGAATTTTGAATTTTTGTTTCAATCTGGGATTATCAACTTTTGAATTATTAGTTTATTTTTCCATACTTATATCTCAAAAACCTTTAAAGCTGGAACGCCGAAAATTGGTATAAGTATATAGACAAATGTAAAATCTCAAATTTGTTTTTTTAAAATAATTCCAGAGTTTCTCAAACATATTTTATTAGGAAAAAGAAATTATAATAAATTTAGGTGTTTAACTGCCTATATTTCCTAAGTTTTTAAAAATATTGAAAAAAGCCGAAACACCCCAACTAGATAATTTATTTTTTTATAAAAAATATGAACATTGTAGTGGTACATATCAATGTTTTTTTAACAATTTTTATAAAAATGAATTTAGTGACGTCATCGTTTCATACAATACACTACACAACTACCTAACTAACTAAACTTTCATACATTCCATCATGATGTTTTCATATTTTGAGTAGTAGAAAAAGACTGACCTCCATAGACACTATTCTATCCTGACATACATACCTACATGCTTTATATAGAAAACAAAATATCTTATTTTTTTTAATTGATTTTAGTAATATGTCGCCACAAAGCTATTCTACGTTCATTCAAGAAGTTAAAAAAATGTGAATAAAACTGTTAATAAATATTATCATTGACAGTTTGTTGTTAATTTTTTGTAGACCATAATTACAATAATAATCGTGAAAATCGCATGCTAAAAATCACTTGTTGAGTTGAACTTTACACGACTAGTTTCGGGAGATTAATTATCCCTTTTACGTCTCCTTTAATAATTACTTTTACCTAAATATATATTTTTTTCAGTTTTTTTAACTGAAAAATTTTCTTGATATCATATTATTATATAGCCTCGATGAATGTATAAATATCAAAAAATATGTATCATATCTATTGTTTATTTTAAATGACAGCCAAAAACTGTTTAATCAAAAGTTTGGTCACCCATACCCATAAAACTATCCGCGGTGTAAAGAATGTAACTAATATTAGTAACGTTGATTTCACATTCATCATTATTTAATCTTATTTGTAGTCCGTTGATTGGCGAGAGTTTCCCGAGGCCCGGACTGTCGCTTCTGACAGTCGCGAGTCAGAAGTCTCGTCAATTTACGTTCGGCGCCGAAAATCCTTTTCGTCATCGTCGGACATCTCGTCTTTCGTCGGACGACAATGGCGGAGGATGACGAAGTCTCCGACAATGAGACGGCGGCTGACAATGGCGCATGTCTTTAGAGACGAAATGTTTACAATCGGAGTTTTTGGGTTCGCGGTCAAATGTGAACCAGCCGCATGTCACTAAATGTTCACGACGATGACACACAATGAAAATAACGAAACTCAATGTGCACACTCAGATAAAGAACCTGCTGAAACGGATCTTTCGAAAATACCTGAACTCAAATCTACACGTACATATTATGGAACCAAATTAAAGTACGATGGGCTATTTTAACTTTGAGAAATTCTTGATTTTTTTTTCTAAGAATATTGGTTTTAGTTTTGTGTTATAGTATAATAATGCCCCCGCATATCTGAAAGAAATATTTCAACCGTTGGCCTCTCATAGATTCCCACTTCGGTCTAGAGAAGAAAGAACCCTTGCCATCCCACCTCACGTTACAGAATAATATTCATCTTCCTTCACTATTCATGCTGCCCGGCTGTGGAACAATTTAGCATTTGATATTAGAACTGCCATATTACTTCCAATTTTCAAATCTCATCTTAAATGCTCACTCTTCCTCTCAATTCCATAACAAACATATATCCCAATTTCACTTTCCATCCCTTTTGTTCGCTCCTCATCCTCTCCCTTCCCTTTCTGATTTTCCTCTCCTTTCTGAACTTGTGTAATTTTTCACTTTTTTTTTTGCTGTCTTATACTGGTTCTGTTATTGTGTTATTATGTATATGCCGAAACTATGTTTTGTAATTTTCTCTGGGCTGGAAACACTGGTTAGTTGGAAGAAATTGCCATACGGCAATAAACTCACCACTTGCGCAGGGTGCAAGGAAGTGTTCATTATTATTATTATTATTAGGTACTTTTGATCTCAGATGGTTGACTGGAAGAAATTGCCTCCAGGCAATAAGTCCGCCATTTGTACTATGTAATTTTATGTAGGTATGTACAAAAAAGTGTTATATAAATAAATAAATGTTTTCCAACTGTCGATTTGTTTAAGAGAATTTATTTCTCTTTTCATATCGACATAGTTTCAAGCCAAGATCCGCGTGTCTTTGTATGGCCAGGTCTACATTTTTCATGGTTTCTCCAACTTTAAAGTTACAAAACACCAACTTAGAGGCTCCGCAGCATATATCGCACATTGACAATAAGATCGGCCATTGTGCTTCTGGTGAGCACGATTTTTCAGTATGTCCTGCTAAAGACAGTCCACCAATTTGTGCGGTCTGTTCATTTTTCAAAAAACCAGCCTCTCACAAATCTGGTTCTGATGAATGTCCAGCATTCCAGGCATCGTTGAGCCGCGCCCTATTGACAGTTGATTATGGCCAGTAGCATATCCGTATCAACAGGTCTCAGAATCGGACAGCTCAATCTGGGCCGACGTCGTGCTGCCACCTTGGAGCTTAAACAACTCGCCCATCAACTGAATATCGATATCTGTCTGGTTCAGGAACCATACACTGGCGACGGCTCTATGTGTGTGACGGATTCAGACTTCCGTATAATTTCTGCCACTTGCTGTTCCATGGATTTACCCCCTCTAGCTTCAATAATTATTTTTAATTCTTCAATATCTTATATTTTATTAGATCATCTTTCCTCGAGCACTACAGTCGTGCTTGAAATTTCTCTTTCAGGTAAATCCATGTACCTAGTTTCAACCTACTTCAAATTTGGCGACCCGATAGAGCCATATGTGTGCTTTCTAGATAATGTAATGAGTCATCTAGGCGGAGATTCCATCTTGATTGGCGGTGACTTCAATGCTGAGTCCCCTCTATGGTGTCATTCTACCACTGCAGGGTCTAGGAAAGCAAAAAGAGGTGAACTCTGTGAGGACTTCATAGCTCGGCACGAGCTTTCCGTTATCAATGATCCCTTTAGTCCTCCCACTTTTTCTGGTGCGGTTGGGTTTGGCCACATCGATGTCACTTTGGCTTCGGCTCAAATAGCTCAAAAGACTTCCTCCTGGCGTGTTTATACAGATTATTCGGGTAGCGATCACGAACTTATTGTCTTTACAATTTCTACTTCACCTACTGACTCGGTTCAAAAGTCTCATATTCCAAGGCGTTTTCGCACGAGGTGTGAGCGCATTGTCGAATTTGATGCTGAATTTATTCGATTTCTGAATCGCTTTAACCCAAATGCTATGTCTATATCTGATACTGCTTCTGATTTCACTAACAATATCATTATATGTGCAGAAAAGTCAATTGGCAGATCTACTCCAGAAAAATTAAAACCAAACGCTTGGTGGCACTCAGGACTCGATTCTTTGAAACGCAGCGTTACACGTGCACGTCGAACTCTTAAATTGGGACGCAATAGGAACTTTGCTGAGTTTATTATTCTCGACTTGTACTCTGCTTATAGACGTGCACACAATCTATATAAAAATGAAATTATTCGTGCGAAGAAGGTAAGTTGGCGACGTTTGGTTTCCGAGGTTTCGACTTTAGATCCATGGGGTGTGGTATATCGCGCCGTTTCTTCTAAGAGAGGAAATGGCGCAACAATATCTTGCATCCGCGATGCAACTACTGGTGAGTTCACAACGTCTCTCGATTCAACTGCTTCCGTTTTTCTGGACGCGTTGATTCCATCGGATGATCCGTCTACCGACAATGTTTTTCATAAATGGGTACGTGCTCTTCAACACAACATTCCTCAGACACCCGCTTCGCCACCAGTTTCTGTTGAGGAACTCGATTTAATTATTGGGAACCTTAAACTAAATAAATCCCCAGGCCTCGACCGTATCGACTCTATTTTAATACAAAGATGTTGTCGTTTGGCTCAATTTGAAATGGTTTCCCTCTTAAAAAGATGTTTAGACGAAGGCTGTTTTCCAGACTGTTGGAAAACGGGCCTCATGACTATAATTACCAAACGATGCGATCGTCCTAGCACGGACCCAAAAGCATATAGACCTGTTACTCTCCTGCCTATTCTGGGCAAGATTCTGGAAAGACTTATATGCAGTAGAATTGAATCCCATCTTTCTAACTCATGTCCACTTTCTTCTCGCCAATTTGGCTTCCGACCTGGAATTTCAACAGTCGATGCTATAAATTATATGTCAGAATTTGTAAGACATTCTGACGAAAAATATGTTATTGCTATCTCCCTTGACATTAGTGGTGCATTTGACAATGCTTGGTGGCCGCTCATTTTGCATAAACTGAAGTCAAGGAATATACCCCGCAATATATATCTGATAGTTAAGAGTTACTTTGAAAATCGCCGCATAGTCCTGCCTGGGGGACAATTTCTACATACGCGACAGGTAAGCATTGGATGTCCTCAGGGTTCTGTTCTCGGTCCACTTCTCTGGAACATTCTTTTTGATGACTTGCTGGATCTTCCTCTCTCCAGTAATTGTACAATTCAAGCGTATGCCGATGATGCATACATCCTCGTCCGTGGTAATTCCCGTAGATTTATTGAGAACTCAGCTACTCAAGCTCTTTCCTTAGTTTCCGACTGGGGTGTAAAAAATAAACTTTGCTTCGCTCCTAATAAGACATATGGCTTGGTTTTCAAAGACTTACTACGTAGACAGCCGTCTATTAAGTTCTCTGGAACAAATGTAAGTTTTCGGGACCAAATCACTTGCCTAGGAGTTGTTCTGGAAAGAGGACCAAATTTTAAAAACCATGCTCGATTGTGTGTCGACAAAGCTAAGTCAGCTTTTTTAAAGATCTCACACATTGCCAAGGCACACTGGGGTTTACAGTTTCAAGTATCCTGTCTTTTCTATAAGGCAGTTTACCTCGGCATTGCTTGCTATGCAGCAGGATGTTGGTCTCACGCCTGTGAGCTTCAACATATACGTAGAATTTTGCTCTCAGGCCAACGATTCGCTCTCATCGCTTTATCCAAAGCATATGGAACGAGTCCCACTGAAGCACTGCCAATTTTGACAGGCATGACTCCCCTTGATCTGGAACTTCAGCGTAGAGGGGCTGTTTTCAACCTTACGCGAGGCTGTTCTTCTATGATCGGAAATATTCCTCTCTTCCCTCCAGAGGGTCGAGTGTCACGCGGCTTTGTTGAAAGGACTGTAAATGAAAATTTGCAGAACATCTGGCAGACTCGCTGGACGGCCTGCTCAGTGGGAAGAATTACCTACTTATTTTTTCCCGACGTGAGATATCGTCTTAAATCTCCCTGGGTTGTTCCAGACTTTTGGACTTCCCAATTTTTCACAGGACACGGAAACTTTAAAAGTTATCTTCACCGATTTAACATTGCCTCATCTGCTTCATGTCATTTCTGTCAATACCCGGACCAAACTTCGGAACACATCCTTTGGGAATGTTGCCACCCAATGGTGTCCTCATATAGATCGGAGCTCCTCGTTGCTGTCCGTGGGCCTCTTCAAGGTCCCATTGGTCATGCGGATTTTGTGATCTCGAAGAAAAATTATAAAGCTTTTAAGGTTTTCTGTCATAGATATGGTGCCTTACTTTTAGAAGATTCCCGTTAAATTAATTATTTCCAGAGATCTTGGTCACTTCTCTGATGGTCTGCATGTAGGGGGATCTGAGGTCATAGACAGTCCACGGGTGTGAATTTTCTGTTCGCACTCGTTGATTGTTTCTTTTTGCACTATGGTGCCGAGATTGCTAATCTAGAGGGCTCCATGAGCTACTTTTCGTGCTATGCATTTTTTTTGTCGTTCACTTAGCGTTCTGTGAAGGGGCCGATTACAGTCCCCATAGGCAGAGCGGGTGGTGGTGGGAGTAGCGAATAAGATTGTCACAACACATATAAATACGAAACAGTCCTATGTAAGCCAAAATATTGGCTTTTTTGAAATTAATCTGCGACAAAAACGTCATAATTATAGTGCAGTTCCACACTATCGCCATCGACAGTTGGATCTCATGTGTTACATGCAATTAATGACAACTGCATACTAAGCTTTGATCTTAACGAACTTTTATGATTGAATGTATGTAGATTGAGATTAAATTATGATCGAATATATTTTTAAAATTAAGACAAGATAAGGATGTATGAAGGTCGTGTCATGATTACATATCCGTTTCCATTTGCCTAGTCCCATATTCAATATTAATTTAGGTATCAGTTTTCCTTTGTAAATTTCATCTTGATTTTTATCATACTTATAATCGTCGGCCTTCGTGGCTCAGTTGGATAGATATCTGACTGCTGAGCCAAAGGTCCCGGGTTCGATTCCCGGTGGAGACACAGTTTTTAATTGTATTTTCAGTCTGGATCTGTGAGACGATTAATATCGTAAGTCTCCAGAATGTGGCAACTTGTTATTGGGTGCGTGTTAAATTAATATCTGACATAGTACCTGTTAGTTGCCCGAGAAGCAATATTAAATAAATAAATAAATAAAATAAATAAATAATAATATTATGAAGGTACTACTTATTATTAACTGATATTGTACCATGTGGATAATACATGTGATATTGTGAACTAAGAGCGTCTCTAATGCGATCGGGCTATGGATACCACAACCGGGCTGCCTGTAGTTACTGTGAAAGAGTCAGTAATAGTAGATGTATGAATAGTGATATTTGTAGAATATAACAAATCTTGGTAAAATTTGAATTTGCAACCAGGGAATCCATCCGAGTTTAGAGCACTATAAGGGTCGAATTTGAATTTGGAACTAGGGATTCCATCTGAATCTACATACATAGAGCATTGTAAGAGCCAAATTTGAATTTGGAACTAGGGATTCCATCTGAATCTACATACATAGAGCACTGTAAGAGCCAAATTTGAATTTGGAACTAGGGATTCCATCTGAATCTACATACATAGAGCATTGTAAGAGCCAAATTTGAATTTGGAACTAGGGATTCTATCTGAGTCTACATAGAACATTGGAGAGGCCAAATTTGAATTTGGAACTAGGGATTCTATCTGAGTCTAGAACATTGGAGAGGCCAAATTTGAATTTGGAACTAGGGATTCCACCTAAGTCTAGAGCACTATAAAGGCCGAATTATAAAACAAATTGAAAATTTTATTAATATCTACTTGACCAAACAAAAAATAATAAGCAAAAATAATAAGTTTTGAAACAATAAGCAGCATTGCCTTAAGTATCTACTGAAAATATTTTGTTAATATAAATACTACATATCTACGGCTCCAATTCATATATTAGAAGCATTTTACTAACTACAACACTCAAATCAGCACGATTTAAATACAAAACTCGTCTTATATCATAAATTTATAAAACCGGTTAGGTAAATAAAATTCAGTTGCGCATACTTAAAAAGATTATTTCAATATTTGAAAAAAACAAATCTCATCAAATTAGTTAACACATTGTTGTACAATAAAACAATAAAAATAAATGCGATAGGAAGTCAAATTAAAATAAATTCAAGCGATGATTTTATAGATAGTAGGATCAAAGTAATATTTTTCATTATAATCCTATTGAGAAAAAATCATATTTTCTTAATCACGTAACGGCGCGGCATCTTTGGACCATAATTTAGAATTACGACGGCCATAAACACATAATTAAATTATAATATATTTATAGATACTTAATACACGCTATTTCATAAATTATCAACAATTTTCAGTCGTTCTAAAACTGGAATGAATGTATTCACTATTAGTCTAAGAAATAGCAACGTCAAAAAACAATTGATTTTTCAATGGCTGGTTTTTTGATTATTTCTTATCTTATTGAATATAAGTATGAAAATGGTTAGTCTGGCACCTGGGAGTGGTTGCGTTTACCAGTGCGCATCCGCTTTCTATAGGTAAAAATTGCAGATTTTAGTATCATTTGTATCTTTGTAAGTCATTTCTGTGCTCTTATACCATCCATCTGATTACAATAAAACTTATTTAATTAGGTAATTTGTCAATTTGGCATACTATTGTGTACAGAAATTCAAGGACAATAGTATGATACACTTTTCAATGCAATTTTGAAAGCTATATATATTTTATGAAAAAGTGATCGTTTGAAAATAAGCTGAATCTTGGTGCCTCGAGTTCCTGGTTCTCCTATATTATTCCTACATTGTGTCTATTGAGATGTTAAAAAATTCAAATCAAACTTTTAAAAAATATTCGATATGTATTGAATAAATCCTCACAAATTACTTTGGCTTATGAATTATGTGAAATCAGAAGTTAATTTATAAGTAATTACCGTGTCACAGTAGGTAAGCCGTTTGGCTTCAGTGCGGGCATCCTAGGTTCGATCCCCAGTAAAGGAGAAATTTATTTAAATTAATTTCTGACGCTAATATTGCTTCTCTGGGCTGGAAACACTGGTTAGTTGGAAGAAATCGCCATATGGCGATAAATTCGCCACTTGCGCAGGATGAAAGGAAGTGTTTCCATTCACAGCTTATCCCACGATTCGTGGTAACCAGCGACGGGTCTACGAGTGTGCATTACCTTATAAAAAGAAGCCCGGCACTTGCATAGGTACCTATATGCCCATACACCAGTCTCGTCTCATGTAAAAAATATTTAAATTTATATCTAATGCTGTAGCTTAATTTAGGAAAGTTCATGAAAGTGCAGGAAAGTGCACCTACATGATACCGATAAAGTAGCCAAAGATTCTATTTAAGGTACCCAACTGCGTATTAGTAAATTTTGAATTTTTGTGTGGTGGGTGCATGAATGTAGATGTAATGTATCAATATAATATATTGTAAATCTCCAACCTCGAAATAGGCGTAGTCCTAGTGAGGTTGTGATTTGTGATAGTATTTGTAAATAATGTAATAAATATCGAGATGGTATAAAATAAACTTAAATAAATAAAGTTCTCACCACGGGTTTAGAAATTCTGATGTTTGGTACTAACCTTTATATTTAGATGAAATAATAAAACAACCATATCTCAATGTAGATAAGTATACGTATGAAAGCTGTCGTCGAACCAATGTACTCAGTTCGTAACTTGTAATGTGATCATTTTGTCCAAAAGGTTGCTAAGCAGAAGTGGAGCTGACTCCGCAGACTCCAGATGGACTATGGCGATCTAGAACGGGCAAAAGAAGTGTTTGGAGGCCTCAAACAAGGTGGTCAGACGATATAAGACGAGTGGCTGGAGGTGGATGGATGCGGTCTGCCCAAGATAGGAGGTCTCAGGGGGATGCCTATGTCCGTTACTTAACGAAGGAATGCTGACGAAGAAGAAGAAAAATGCGATAGCTAGATAACCATGTCACAAATAAAAATAGCGGTCATAATTTGAATCATATACCTATTATGTGTTTCTTCTTTTGTGTTTGTCGTTGATTTTCCTAGACAAGTACCAATTCAATGGACTATCTGCCTCCATCCACTGAGGGGCCAGTCAAATATTTTATCCTTGCCGTATGAATTTAATTCAGTATTATTCATACATTGAAACACGTGGGGTATAATCGTAATAAGAGTTTCCAGTGGTCGTTGCTTCCCCACTCCCCTCCCTAGCTTTCTCCGTTGCCATCCTGTTTTCAAAATAATTGTTTACATCTTATAATGCATACATTTTAGAATACTACAATTGGCGATATACAAATTATCTTTTATCTTATTTTTGTATATTTTTTCTTATTTGCTGTTATATTTTATAAAATAAATGTAAACCATATGAAAAACATCGGACATGTTGTATATTTAAATTTTCATTCTAATTTATGTTAGTCTTGTTTATTTTCTTACGATATATTTATAATGTTGAAAAAAATAATTTTTAATTGAGTAAAATTTTAATTGGTCCGTACATTTTATATTTAAAACTAGCTTTTATGTCCCGCCGTTGGCCAAGAACGTAAAATTGTGAAGAAATAAGCAATCGTTTTTTATAATATTGTCACCCAATTATTTTGCAATATCGGACTATGAAAAGTGGTTTGAAATTTGATTGAGTTTAAGCATTGTAAAATGTTCAAGTGATGGCCACAACCCATTCTTTTTTATATATTGCTATAAAGTGTGAATGAAGTATAATATACAATTTCTGCACGCATGGACTATGCGAAATGGTTTTAAATATATGACTGTTTATCAACGTTGTAAAGAGATTGGTTTGGCCACAACCCCCATTTTTAAATATTTTCATCGAAAACAAATTGTAATATGTACCTATTGCAAATTTAGTAATTTTGGATGTTGGAATGTGGTTAAAATTTGATTAAATCATGAAACGAAAAGATCTAGCGTTGGTCACATCCCATTCGTTTTTATATTTTTTCATCAAGTGTGCATTATATTTTTGCACAATTAGACTGATAGACTTAAAATTGACACAAAAGTCTACATTAACGAAGAAGAAGAAGACTTAAACTATAGTAAATAGTTTTTAATTTGAATATAAACGTTGTGAAGAGTTCAGTTATGGCCACAACCCCCATTCTTTAAATATCGTCAACGAAATCAAATATGAAGGTGTTGAAAATTATTCAAAATAGGATGATATAAATGATTTAAATTTGATTAAACAAAAGTATTGAAAAGATCCTAGTGCAGGTTACATCGTCACATCCCACATCCCATTCGTTTTTACATATGTATTTTCATCAAGTGTGCATATCGTTAATAATATTTCTGCACAATAGACTATTAGACTTAAAACTAATCCAAAAGTCTAAATAAAAAAGAGAAGAATAAGTATAAGACTATAAGAAATAGTTTGTATAAAAAACTATCCCAATGGTCTACATAAAATAAGAAAACATACACAAAATAGAAGAATTAGACTATTGGAAATAGATTGTATAAAAACTGACTAAAAGGTCTTCATAAAAAAAAGAAGATTAATTCTATAGGAAATAGTTTTGTATAAAATTCAACAAAGAAAACGAAGAAAAAGACTAAAGGAAATAGTTTGTGTAAAAACTGTAAAGTCTACATAAAATTAAGAAGAAAAAGAATTAGACTCCATGAACCGTCGCTTCAGACCCTTCAGTACCTCCCGTCCCTTCAATCCATCATTACGTCCCTTCCAATCAGGCCCTTCAGTACCTCCCGTCCCTTCAGGCCCTTTTATACCTCCCATCCCTTCAGGCCCTTTAGTGCATCCCATACCTTCATTGCATCCCGTCCCTTCAGTCGCTTAAGAAATGTTTAAATCCAGAAACCATCCCGGAAGAACCGCGAAGAGATGAAAGGACCTTTTCCCAGGATACTCCACCTTCAAAGGTAAAATGACTAAATACACGAAGAAGAAGAAGAAAAAAGTTTAAATCCAGATACCTGCGAAGATATGGAAGGAAAATTGGACCTTCTTCTCCCAGGATATTCCACCTTCATAGGTAAAATGACCAAATACACGATTAAGAAGAAGAAGAAGAAAAAAGTTTAAATCCAGAAATCTGCGGAGAGATGGAAGGACAGTTGGACCTTCTTCTCTCAGGATACTCCAACTTTATAGGTAAAATGACCAAATACACGACGAAGAAGAAGAAGAAAGTTTAAATCCAGAAACCTGTGAAGAGTTGGAAGGAAAATTGGACCTTCTTCTCCCAGGATAGTTCATCTTCATAGGTTAGATGACCAAATACACGACGAAGAAAAAGAAGAAAAATGTTTATATGCAGAACCCGTCCTGGAAGACCTGTGAAGAGATGGAAGGACAGTTGGACCTTCTTCTCCCAGAATACTCCAACGTCATATGTAAAATGACCAAATACACGATGAAGAAGAAGAAGAAGAAGAAGAAAAAAGATTAAATCTAGAAACCTGCGAAGAGATAGAAGGAAAATTGGACCTACTTCTCCCAGAATAGTCCACCTTCATAGGTAAAATGACCAAATACACGAAGAAGAAGAAGAAAAAAGTTTAAATCCACAAACCGTCCTGGAAAACCTGCGAAGAGATGGAGGGACAGTCGGACCTTCTTTTCCCAGGATATTCCCCCTTCATAGGTAAAATAACCAAATACACCAAGAAGAAGAAGAATAAGAAAAAAGTTTAAATCAGAAACCATCCCGGGCATACGCTCGACAATTCACCAAAGTTTCATTTTAATCGGACAAACGGTTTAGGAGTACATCGCATACATGCATAAATAAACAAATAAAATAATTTTCCGATAGAAAATCAGTATATTGTTGATTTGTAAGTAAATAGTAATAGGTAGGTACCTACCTACAGCAATGTTCTAAATAAATTCGATTCATAACTAATTTTATTTGAATATCAGAATCTTTCCGTTACCATAGTAACCATTCCAATACGTTAAAAATATCAAATGGTTTGAGACTTTTTTGAATATGTAGGTACCTACATTGGTTTGTTCGATGCCATAAAAATGAAAATTGTCCGAAATATCAAATATTATATACAAATTATGCAATTTTATTATGCCTATATCTTTACTAATAATTAACAGACTTTTACAATATACGTCTTAAAACTTGCTGTAATGTCTTGTGTTTCATTTTATTATTTCATAATTACATTTATTTCAAAGGTTTATTATTTTCAAGAACATATTCATTCGGTAGGAAAATGAAATATTGTATGAAAAGATATTAAAATGGCGGCGTTTATGTACCAAACGCTTACTTTAAAAATAAGTTAAACATTATACATAATTATACTAAATATTCACCATGTTTTTCACTTAAACGCTAAGTTATACTTGAAAATATATTTTCTTCGTGTAAATACGTACTTCTAACTTATAAACTAACAGATATTTGCGTGCAAAATGTACACTTTTTTGACAGATATGACTTGGAAAATTTTGTATGAAAAAAATAATTATTGAAATATTTTTAAAATTCAGCATTTTTATCGCATTATTTTTAGCGTGACACTGCATCAGGTATACTGGTACATGTTCGCACATAAATTAGATTTTTAGATGCTCTTGGGTTTTCAGAAGGCGTGAGACAAACACACACACACACACACACACATACACACACACACATACACACACACACACACAGACACTAACATTTTGATTGCTTTATTACTTTAGATGTATATTAAGAAGACGCCTGCAGCCAGCGTACCTATTTTTCAATTTGATATACCATCATTGTTATAAATGAAATCGTTTTGAAAAAAAAATAAGATAGTTTGGGTATTGATAAAGAAAGACATTCCTCATTTTTTTGATAATGTTTTGTATGAATTCTTCTAGAAAAATAATGGCATACCCCGATTTTCAACGTTTATCTTATATTTTTAATAAAATATAGGGAGTAGAGCAATATATATTATTTTAAATTAAAGAAAACAAAAATATGTGGAAAAATACGTCGTGACAATTGCATTTATGCGTCAGATTTAGTAAAGAAACCCATAAAAAGTTTATTTTCCTTTCAGCGCCATTGCGAATGTCACGATGTCATCCGGAAATTAAAAAAAATCTTTACGCCTTATAGTTTTTTAGAAATATAAGATTGATTTTATTTTGATTTTTGAACATTATTTTTATCATTATTTTTCTACAAGAATATTATGTATAATAATAAAAGTTAAGGAATATTTTTCTTGAATAATATCCAAACAAAGTTATTTTTTTCAAAATGATTCATTCTGTAGTAATGACGCAATATCAAATTGAAAAAAATAGGTACGTTGCCAGCAGGCAGCCCCTTAAGCCATGTTATGAAACTGTTCTTTTAGCCAAATCAAGAGGGCATAGAACATAGAACAGTATTTCTAATTTAGTCAGCAGTCTTCAAAATGCAGAAAATTTCTATTTTAAAATGTCTTTATCATAGTTTTAGTATAAAGCGTGATTATTTTATATTTACCACAGAAGACTATTGCCGACCACCGTGACACAGTTGGTTAGACGTTTGACTTCTATTCGGGCATCCTGGGTTCGAAACCCAGCAGTTGAGAAATTGATTTCAATTTTCTTTTCTCACGCAAATATTGTTTCTCTGGACTGGAACAACACTTGCGCGGGTAGCAAGAAATTTTTATTTTTAAAGAATGAGTATGTCCTTGTATCAACATATACATCCAACACTGATAAGTTGGAAGAAATTGCCACACGGCAATAAACTCGCCACTTGCGCAAGGTGCAAGGAAGTATTCATTATTATTATTACATCGCCATACATTCCTTTAACTAATACCTAAGCAAATGATTGTGCTTTGTGAACAAAATCGAACTCGCAACCACTGGATTACTAATATAGCGCGCTAACCGCTGTGCCACCATCAATCCAAATTATTATTATTTTTTCGTAAAAACTCGACATGATCTGAATACAATTGTATGCGTCATTCATGATTACACAAAGTGCACATGTGATATTAAAAACAAAAACTACGCTAAAAATAGTGAAATCATGACTCTCCACTATTTCGTAGTGTGGACAGTAAAAAGGTCATTTATTTGACTTTCACAGCAAGACAAAATTTGACAGATTAAATATTAAGACACTGATGAAATTGAAGTAAAAAAAAACAATAAGGTAATTTATAAACTAAAAAAATGCTGCCAATATTTAATCTAAAGTTTTAAATATGACATCATCAGAAGGTTTTTTTTTGTAATATCAATAAATGTATATTTAAAATGTATATTTTATTCAAAAATATAATTTATCAATTTGTGTCGTTGTTGGGTATAAATTATACAACACGCGAGGAGAACGTAAAATATGTTAAAATGGACTTTATAATATACACAAAAGTGATTTATTAATTAGAAATAAATATGAAAAAAACATGGTTTATAATCAAACATGTTGTGCGTGTGCGCTATAATAGTATGAGGTAGATGAGTTGGGACATTATTAGCTACTTCAGTAGGTGAATGGTGTAGACAGAAGGCCCCAATCTATTAACTGCCGCGGTGTTAAAGATCTCCGATGTAAGCCATTAATCAATGCCCAGCATCACGTTTTGTATTTACCGTACCCGCTTTGGTTCAATGTCACAGGCAATGTTTAAATTTTGGACATCCTCTTTATTCACTAGTTAGTATATAATATATATTCTATTTAAATCTGTTGAGTCACAGAATACCAATTATTTAACGGGATTGGATAGAGACAATAAAGCGGCTAATATGGTCGTGGTTTCAGTGTTAACGAATCTATCAAATGGAATAAATTGCCTTCTGAAGTGCGTGGAGATCAGAGTTTTGGGGTTCTTAGTATATTGATTAAGGCCCTTGTATACCCTGGATATACGGATGTACGCAAAAATGCACACTAAAATCTGTGAACAATACTTTTTCGTGAAGAAAATGTAAAATTTAGAGGATTTTTAAAATAGCAAGAATAAAATAATTTATATTTAAGTTTGAGTGTTCTGTGAATACAAAAATGGCACAAATCATACAATATTGTGTGAATTGTCTAATAATAAAAAAAAACAAACTCAGCCGGTAGATTTTTATATTCTCATTCGATTGAAATAAAAATCTACTTCATAGGTCTTGAAGTTTTTTTTTTGTTTCGTACAATAAAAAAATAAAAAAGGGTCTTACTAAAACTAATATTTCAAGAAGAGTATTAAACAAATTCAATTTCATAAAACTCATGTAATATAGTTAAGATGTAAATACAAACTGTAATTTACGTACAAAAATAAAAATTTAACAAAATGATAAAAAAGAATAATAAGAATAACCTTTGTTTTCATGTTACTCCTGGTAACAAAACAATGAATTATTTCTGTCTTATGTGGCTCCTGAAAAGGGTCCTGGACATACAAGATATGCCCACGGACCTGCTCCTTTCCAAATTATTATATATGTGGTAAGACATCAGTACAATGACGGATTCTGAGCGGCGATAGTATTTTTTTGTCTAAAAAATCGTTGAGGTGTGCCTTGTTTGTCTGCTTGGTATGTTGAAGTAATTAATTTTAATGAGAACGAGATATTGCGAGTAAGAT